>JZKD02S1960192.1:350317-370279 GCA_000966675.3 Picea glauca | reverse complement strand
GAAGCAGATCTACTCGCTAATGTTGCCTCTAAACTTCTTCCTGCAGAGGGCTTATCTCCAAACGCATTCTCCGTGGAGCTTTTGTTTCGACCATCTGTTCCAGATAATATCACGAACTGGAGAGTATTCGATGATGATCAGTAGATCATTAACTTTCTGCACATGGAGGAAGCCTCCCAAGAAGCTGTGATAGATGAACAAACGCATGATGATAACCTGCATGACTTTACGATAATACCTAATCCAAAACCTCCTAAAGCTCAATCGGATATGGTAAATTCTTTGCCCAAATCTGTTGCTAGATTAGAAAATTTTTATGATTTTGAAGATAAATTCAAAAAGACGGTCAATTGTAAAACCAACAGCTCCTCACTATCATATGAAAAAGTCAATTTGGGAACTAGTGAAAACCCTCAGTGTATCAACTTAGGCTTGGGATGTTCTAAGCAAGAAAAAGCTGCTTTTGTTAAATTATTTAAAGAATTTAAGGATGTCTTTGCTTGGACTTACGAAGATCTTAAGACATTCGATCCTAACATTATACAACATGTTATTCCAATGAAGCCCCAAACCTTTCCTTTCCAACAGAAACTGAGGAAAATGCATCCAAAACTAGAACCGACCGTACAAAAAGAACTGAATAAACTCCTTAGTGCTAAAATAATTTTTCCTGTTAGACATACTCAATGGGTATCCAACCTCATCCCAATGCGGAAGAAAAACGGGGAAATTCGACTTTGTGTCGATTTTCGGAACCTCAACAAAGCGTCTGATAAAGATAATTATCCTGTCCCTCCTATGGAATAGATACTTCAACAAGTATCTAGTTCCGAGAGGTTGTCGTTATTGGATGGTTTCTTTGGATACAACCAAGTTTTAATGTCTCCGTAAGACCAATTAAAAACTACCTTTCGTACCCCGTGGGGCACTTATGCTTATCGCAAAATGCCCTTTGGTTTGATTAATGCCGGTGATACCTTTCAGAGAGCAATGGATATTGCTTTTCGAGGCTTGATCAATCACTCTGTAGTAGTCTACCTAGATGATGTGACCATTTACTCCAAAAAAAAAGACGATCATCTAGCTCACCTACGAGCCGTTCTGCTACGATGTCGTAAATTCGGCATCTCCTTGAACCCGAAGAAGTCCATTTTTGCAGTAGAACAGGGTAAATTACTAGGATTCATTGTGTCTAATGATGGAATGATTATTGACCCCAAGAGGACACAGGTCATTGCCAAACTTCCTCCACCCACTTCCAAGAAATCCATGCAATCCTTCCTTGGCCAGATTAATTTCGTGAGAAGATTTGTCCCCAGTTTCTCCGAAATGGTCAGACCTCTCCAGAACTTGATTAAGAAGGACACCCAATATCATTGGGGACCCACTGAAAACAAATCTTTTAACGACATAAAGAAGGCCATAATTGATGCTCCGTCTCTCATGAGCCCTGATTTCTCTCAAGACTTTACACTCTATACTTTTGCCTCTGATCGTTCCTATGCCGCAATTCTAACTCAGAAAAATTTCGAGAATAACGAAGTACCCATCGCTTTTATGAGCTCTGCTTTTAAAGGTGCTGAACTCAATTACCCAGCAGTCGATCGGCAAGCCTACGCTGTCTTCAAGGCAGTGAAGCATTTCCGGTCTTATCTTCTGAAGTCAAGAACCAAGGTCATTGTTCCTTACCCTGCCGTTAGGAACTTGTTAGTACAAAAAGAGTTAGGAGAGAAAAGAGCCAACTGGGTTACCTCCTTACAAGAGTTTGACCTAGAAATCACCCCAGCTCAGATTGTGAGAGGCCAAGGGTTGTGTAAATTGGTAGTTGATTCAGAGACCAAACAAAAGGAAGATATTGATATGTCAGACCTAGAACAACGCGATCAAAGTATAGTTTGTTGTGCACAAAACCTAGTGAGTCCTTGGTACGACGATATTAGATACTGTCTTCAACATGGATCAGCACCCCGTCACCTTAACCCTGCCAAAAGAAGAGCATTGAGACTCAAGTCTACCTCCTTTCATCTAGTTAATGGTATACTGTTTCGTCAGAATTTTGATGGTGTACTGATGCGTTGTCTCGAGAAGGACGAAGCAGAGAAAGTTTTGCTCGAGTTGCATGCAGGTGAAGCTGGTGGTCACTTCGGTGGCGATACCACTGCTCATAAAATCTTAAGAGATGGTTATTACTGGCCAACACTTTTTAGAGACGCCCACGCCTTGTGCCGAAAATGTACTATTTGTCAGAAAGCGTCAAGGCGATTCCAAAAACCAGCCTTCCCCTTGCAACCCGTTACAGTTGATTCTCCTTTCCAGCAATGGGGCCTTGATATCATTGGTCCTATTAACCCTCCATCCTCACAACAACACAAATACATTGTGACAACCACTGATTACTTTACTCGATGGTCTGAAGCCGCCACGCTAAAAACTGTTAACACAAGTCAGGTGATTGCTTTTCTTAACTCGCATATCATTACCCGTTTTGGCATCCCTGATTGTCTAGTCTTTGATAACGCTTCATATTTTTATTCTCTTGAAATGAGTGAGTTCGCCTTAGAAAAGGGAATAAAGCTGAAGTACTCCGCTAGTTATTACCCCCAGGGCAACGGCCTAGCAGAGTCAACCACCAAGAACTTGATCAAAATTATCAAGAGAACCGTGGCTGAGAATCACAAGAATTGGCACAATGCGCTGTTGAATGCACTGTGGGCTGATAGGGTAATACCCAAAGCTGCTATAGGTAATTCCCCTTTCTTCCTCATTTATGGCAGAGAAACCATTTTACCTCCTCATGTTCTCCTTCCTTCGCTCCAATTGTCACAAAAAGTTCAAGAAGAAGAATGTCCCCCTTTACAAAGCTGTATTAACGCTCTGATGAAGTTAGAAGAAATTAGAACCCAAGACAAGCATAAACTAAATCAACATCAACAACTGATTAAAAGATGGTTCGATTCTAATTCTGCTTCTGATAGAAATTTTGAAGAAGGTGATCTCGTCTTGAAGTGGGACAAATCACACGAAGGGAAGGGAGAACACACTAAATTCCAAAATTTGTGGCTTGGGCCATTCTTGATTGTTGAAAAGTTGGGTCCTAGTTCTTTTTGTTTGCAGAGTCTTGAAGGGCAGCTTGACACCTACTTGGTGAATGGCCAAGTCCTGAAAAAATACTTTGCCTGATTTTTATCCTTTTGTATACTATGTAAATATTTCTTTTTCTTTTTCTTTTTGCCTTTGTTTTTGTTTTGATTTGATTGATCAGTTTGATGTGTTTTTGTGTGTTTTGAAACATTTGCATGCTTACACACTAAGTCATTCAGACATAGGCCATAGAAAAATCTCTTCGCTGAAATAACTTCCGAAAGATTGTACAAACATCAATGATATATATTTCTGAAAATGATATTGGAAAATGTTGTTTGAAAGAAGTTTACTATCTCAGTCTCTAAGTGAAGTTTGTCATGGTTATCTTTATCTTTTTACGCTGTCCCTTTTCTGTAAAGGAATGACTCAAAAGGATGTCTCCCTGTCATAGTAAGTTGTTTTAGAAATAAAACATTTCTGGAGATGAATAAGGACAGTATTTTAAAAATTCTGATGAGGTCAAAAAAATATGACAAAATATCAAGATTTTTTCAGCGTCACCCCGCTCAGCTATCTATAAAAGAAAAACAAAATCAAATATTAATAAGAGCTTTGGGAAGTGTTTGTAAACCTGCCGGGATACTGAACAGGTCCGCTGGCAGCGGGGCAATGCAAGCATGGTGCCAAGACAACTTCGTCGGGGTACTGAACAGGCCTGCTGGCAGCGAAGCAATGTCGAGTACATGAAAAACTATGTAAGATTACAAGAAAAGCTCTTTTAAATGTCCTTTATTCTAATCCAGAGCTTCTTGATAGGATAAAGACGTCTGAGTGGGTTAAATGGCAACCCTGTCGAGGCTATGGACGCCTGCTGGCAGCAATGGCCATGCCAACAGTATTGAAGACATTATCATAAAAATCATGACTTGTCGATCTTTAAGACTGTTACTGGTTTGCATCTTTTAAAACTTCGCTGGAAAAGATAGTTGATGATGATGTAGTACGATTTTTGGTTGTTCTTTCAAGTTGAATTTTTCTTTGCTGCCCTATTCTGAATTCATTGCTTATGACAGAGATAACTACTTTGCCCAGTGTGTCGCCATTGTTGGCAGCCAACCATTTTTTTAATTGTTCTTATAAAACGCTGCCTACACCCCTTGTCTCATTAAAGACAAAGTATCATCGCATTGTGCTTCAAGACTTTTGTCTCATTTTTACGACAATTGCAATTTGTTCTCGATTTGATTTTCACAACTATAAGTGTGAAAATACCTCTCTCATCGTTTGGACTGTAGTTGTCTTTTATCAATTTCTCCAAAAGACACTTCACCACTGGTTTATTACATGATTGCTACAGGTTTTCTCAAACTTATATCCTTGAGCATTATCTTACCTTGATTGCTCATTTGAATTTGTTTGATTGCTAATCCTTTGGGCATAAAATTTATTGGTTTCATTTTGATCTTATGAAAGTTGTAATGGATTTGGTCTTATTGCTTTTATCCTTATTGATATGGACTTTTCACTCAGTTATTATATGAAGAATTTTGGATCATAATGTTCTCAAGACTTTGGAATGCAAACGCTTCAATGTGCAACGAATACATTGGTAAGTTTATGAAGTCAATTCAAGAAATAACAATGGTTTGAGGCGCATGGATTAATCATATTGGACTTTACAAATTATGTGCTTGGTATATTATTTGGCAAGTTGATAATACGTTGATAGTTCCAAATCATGTGTTGGCATTGATTAATTTTTTTGGTTGAACGATTGATTGACACAATGGATATGGTGTTTGGATCGAGCTGTACACTTGGCATAAGTATAACACATGGTATCGGTTCTACTCCGGTTGACTGGCACGTTAATATGATTACACACCTATTTGCTGGCCGATACGCATGGCATAAAAAGATTATGGTTTTAACAACACTGTACTTAGTCAATTAATACAGTGCGTGGCAGTGGTAATCCCACCACCTTCGCACGCATGCAGTTAATTCCGGTCTATTCGAGCTTTGAAACCCTCAAACCTATCGTTTTTCAACTTGGTGCATTGTTTCATTCAATTTGAACCCTACCATGTACAGAGGTTATGGCTCCTGTCGTAAGGACTGAACCTAATGGGTGCCAAGCACTGTTGACATTTAGTAGTGCATGTAGCGACCTGGAACAACATGGGTAGCTCGCTTTCATAAAGAAGTTTGATGGCTTTGATCTCGCTGTGGCTGGGCAATTTGCGTTATCGTTTGATGGCTGCCGAGCCAAAGTGGGAGATGTCCAGCTTGAAATTACTGAAGAATTTCTCAGTCTGGCAACTGGCTTACCTGCCAAGGGACAAAAATGGTCAAAAAGTTGTAAGGTAGATGATGTCCCATGGACGTTACTGTTCCAGTCACGCACAGTGAAATCGTGCGACAGAGGATTACCTACAAAGATGTTGAAACCCCGCTGGTATGATCTCTTGATGATTATCAAATGTTTCGTTGCCTATGAAGGCAGGTATGGGTTTATTTTCCTATTTCATCTGCGTTTATTAATGGTTTTCATGGGTTTTGAACTAAGTATGCCTTACTATCTGCACCAAAGTCTGTTCAAAATGGCTAAACGATACAAGTTTAGCCAGGTTGACACTAGCCTCTTCCATGTTGGGTTGATCAAAATGGTTTTAGTCTACGAGTTAGGGTTTCTTCGTGATTCTTGGCATGATTTCCTCAGCCGTAATGGTTCTGGGGAGTCAAACCCTCCACAGGTAGATAAGCCCGTGGTGGCCGAGAGTAAACCTACCCCTGTGCCTTATGATGTTTTATTACCTAGACCTAAGCCCGAGTCACCTACAAGTTTGCCTAAGTCTGTGCCAAAAAAAACTGAAGTTACTAAAGCTACAACCCAAAAGACTAGAGAAAAGACTGGAGTCGATACTCAAGGCAAGAAAAATGCAAGATTGATCTCTCGCATGGCGAGGAACAAGTCTAAACTTTCTGCCAAAGCAGAGCCTATCGTGGTTAGCGAGGACTCTGATTCAGACATTGAACGATTTCTCTCTGAAGAATATCCTTACTCCGAGGGATTGTGTAGCAAACCGCCTCACAATTTCGTTAGGAACCTCCCTCATTGTCTGCGGGGTAACCCTGACTTTCCAGGTATTGAGCCATTCCATGAAACCCTCGGGGAATCATCAAAACCCCCTTCTGTTCAGCCTGTTGTTGTACCATGTGATCAATGTGGGTTATGGATTGAAATATACTATCGGGATGTACCTACATTGCAATCCAGGATTTACAAATTGGAAAACCAAGTGGCAATGCTCACTGGTAGGAATGCAAAGGTGCAACCTTCCGATAAAAAGCAACGAACCACGGGCTCAGTCTTGTTCAAAAACGTCGAGTCTGCCACTGCAATTATCAATTCAAAATTGACATAGCTTCAACAACTGTAATGGTATAACTTTCACTCTTTTATATGGCCTGATCATAAGCTCTGTACACATTGTTGACTTGCTCTGTCATGCATTTGTTGTTTATTAGTTTTGATTATCAATTTCTGGATTGGTTGTGATTAAGATTTAGTTTGATTGATCATAAATTGATTTGAATTTTGATATATTTTCTATTGTTGAAATACAAACGTTATCTCTGTTCGATTTGGTTACATCTTGTGCGATATGATAGGCAAATTGGTTGGCTATGTTGATTATATTTTCTATGTCAAGACCAATTCGTATATCATTTACTACATAATAAGATTTCGAATGGATAACAATAGTAGCTGTTACGATGTGAACTGTATTTCGATGGTAACAAATGTATTATTTGGTTGAGATTACAGGGATGGATTGATCGTATCAAGTCTTACGATTTGTGTCTATAATTAAATTCAGCTATATGCCCGGTTTGTTGACTCTGTCAAAACCCTGCTTGTCAACTATGAGGTATGAAGACTGTTGAGTCGATATTTGTGGAAATAATTTCATCCGATTACGTTGGAAGAAATTCATACATCGTGATTTTAATTGAAGGATTTCAATCTGCTGTTGTGATTATAATTAGTCAATTACAGTTATGACTATACTTGTGAATTATTTGAAACACAGTGAATGAGAACTGTGGTTGGATTCTATGGATACAGTGATGCATGAAATGGTAATGGATTTCTATATTGGTAATGATATGAATCTTATGCTAATCGATAATGATTGTTTGTATTTCATGCGATTTGGTTTATCATTAACTGCATCCATGAAACAGTCTTGTTAAGATTTGATTTGATTTTATAACGATTGGGAAAACAGAGTATTCCTACTCTATCCCAATTGTATTCTATTCGATTTGGTTTGATTGAAAGGATTTATTTTTCTTAAATCATTTGTAATCTGTAATGATTGGATTCGATTTGATTTTGATTATTTATCTGGTCCTATTTACTATTCTAGACCAGCTACAAAATCAGGAGATTCTGTAGCTAAGTCTATAGAGTCATGTTTTTATTATTTTCTTTAATAAAATACTCCTCTGGCTTGATATTTATGTCTATTACAGGAAAATTCGAATTGGTAGTGGACGCGAGGAGCAGTTGGAAGATATCTTGAAGATTTCACTTACATTTTTAGTTACTTAGTTTAAGAGATTTTTGGGATTATTCCCAGATTGTTTAAATTGTTTGCTATTATTCACAAGGATGTTTTACCTTGTGAGAAACTTATATAAACCTATGGTTTTGTAATATTGAGGATCATCATTAGTTTTGGAAGAACAAGGATATGTAATTCTTATTCAAACTGGAGCAGAATTGATGCATTGTTATAGCTTTTGCTTTTCAATATATCGACACTTTGTTCCAAGTTTTGTATATCATTCTGTCTATGGTTTAGTATTACTTTGTTATCTGAATCAAATACAAGTGATATAATTTCTTACTGTTATACATATCTTGTTGCTTCCAAGGAAATAAAGAAAATAACAGTTTTTTATTCATTTTATGAATGATAGCTTTGTCTTCTTCGTAGGATGAATTGTCACATAAGTTTTCTGCGTTATAGGTTTCCCTTTTGCAGAAGATTTATCATCATAAAACTGTTATGATTTATTTTATGTCTTGTTTGTCCTGTAACATACTTCAAGAAGAAGCATAGCTGATCGTTTTCGAGAGGCTTAAGAACTAAATGGTGTGAGTTTCTTCCTCCAACCAGCTTAAGAAGACATCTTGCACAGGGCAGACTTGGAGCGTTTCCATGTCAATTAGTTAGGTGTTTATTGCTTTGATTAATCAATATAATATAAATGATATTTTAGTTAGATTTATATTACATTGTTTAGTTTCAGAAATATATATTAGATTGTTTAAATTCATTTAGCTTTATTTCTTTTTCATAATTACAAAAATAAAAAAAGAGACCCTTGGCTGTCTCAGGGCAGCAATCACATTAGTTTTGCAGGTTTTAATCAAATCTGTAGTTTGTCCATATTGTATATTTGTGAATAAGGAACATCATAGCTGATAATTAGGTAGTTGATTTGAGTTATTATAATCATAGTTAGTATCTTGTATATATATAAGTAGTTAGTAATTTCTAGTTAGATTAGTGTAGTTAATTTATGTTGCTTTATTAGTTTCTAGTTTCCATTAATAGTTTAGTTCTTTGTCTTTGTTTTATTAGTTTCTAGTTTCCCTTTAGATTTCTTAGCTCAAATCATTTCTCTTTGGTTTCCATATGAGAACTTAGGGCGGCCAACGGAGCCGTTAAACTCGTCAGGGTGGTCCATTCCAAACGACTTGGGTTATTAGACAACCCCGGACCGGTTCCACTCTCTTAATTGACGGACGGTCGTTTTCGCCTGTCAACAGACTGCACAGAAAATGATCAATATCAGAAGGAGATCAAGAATCTCCATGAACATCTCAACACCAACCACTCCACCATCAGTGAAGGAGAAAAGGAAGAAGGAAGAAACGACTCAGTTGTAGGAGATGGAACAATAGGTTATCACAACAACTGAATTTCTCAATAAAGCAACGCAACTTTAGACAAGGTTGGAGGAGGATCCACAGGTCCAACACTGGGACAAAGAAGAGGAAAGGATCAATGCAATGATCCAAGAACTCAAATAGAGGAAGAAGAGCATACCAATCCCAGAATGAGTCAAAGGTATGCAGGAGATGAAGAAGATGCAAGAAAAACTTATCACTACGCAAACACAAAAATAGGAGCGTCAGGCTCAAATAGAGCCACTACAGGAACGAGTAGCAGAAATAATCGCACAAGGAGAAGGAGATAAAACACAGATAGAAGAGACCCAGAATGAATGTGTAGGATTACTGAGCGACGAAGTGGCACTTCAGGTAGTAGACACCATCAAGGAGAAGACTACGCAGGCACTGACAAAAGCAACAGAGCTCAAGGAAAAGTTCCAGACGATCACCAAGGAGATCGAAGAAGCTCAGAAAGATTAGGTGACTCGGGACGAGTCACATGTCAGTGTTGGGGGCCTGTTTCCACTAGGACAAAGTGAAAAGAAGGATGATCATGGGAAATAAAGCGTGCAAAAATGGAAGTAACAGCTAGAAGGTAACACAACATGTGTGCATACAATAAAGTGTGCACATGGAAAGAGACAGCTGGAGGAAGAACAACACACATGCATGGGAGGAAGACCTAACATCAGTAGGGTTATGGTTTTGGTAATACATTGTAAATGGCTGAAGATCCTGATATATATAGATATAGATACGCAGGTATCATATAGAGGTTGATTCACTTTTGTATTAGTTCATCTTTTGTAATGTTCTATCATAGCTATGTACGAGTTGATGCGTTATGTAATGTTGCTAGGAACCAATTTTTTAATCTATTGAGATAAGAATAGAGGAGAGGAGGAATATATGAGGATTAGATCACAAGCTGTGGAGCCTGGTGCTATCTAGTTCGCCTCATATAGATCTTACCCATCTGAGGGAATTGTAAGCGTGCGACACTGGAGATGCAAAACTACCATAATAAAAGAGCCAAGAGCCAAAGCTTTGTGGACATAGCCCAGGAGGGGGTGGACCATAGTAATATTTGTGTAATGTGATGAATGCATGTATATCTTTTTTTTCTTTTAGCAGTTAATTGTTATGCTTAATGAATGAGTTAATACATTGTTATGGAATACGATTATGTTGTTCGGGAAATAAATTGCGAAAGATAGATGCACACCCATGAGTAATAGTATATTGCAATCATGATTCGTAGTATATGGATCGTATTAATAAACCCCTATCTCATACTCAATCCTAGGTTGTAAACACCTGAGTCTTACAACCACACATTTAAATCTATCTCGGTTGAGACTGCGCAGTGCATTCTGTGTACTATGTTGCCTTCTATCTTACCAGGAGGGCCGATAGTTTTAGAGGCTTTTTTGTAAACCCTAAAGACATGAAACCTAGCTCAATAAATCAAACATTAAAAGAAAGAATTTAAACCAACAATAACAATGACACAGAGATCATCAATAGCTAGACCATCAAAGAACCCAATTGGAGTATCATCAAAGAAAACTGGATTGAGAATATATTTGAAATTGTCATGTTCAGAAATACCAATGTGTTCTTTTATTGAAAGGATGATTTTAGTGACCATCTTAGTCTCATGTCTATGCCAATTCTCAAATAAAATTTTATTTATGTTTTTCCAGATGCCCCAAATCACCAAAAAGGGAATATGTCTCATCTTTGGGTATTGTATGAACCAAAGAAACATATTTTCTTCCAAGGAGGAACAAATCCAAGAAACATAGTTTCACATTTCACAAAGAGATGAGTGGTCATCTCTTCATCTCTGAGATAAAGACTGCAAACCGATGGTCCAATACCTCCCCTCTTCCTAAAATTTACACCAGTAAGTATAAAATATTTCAAGAACAACCACATAAAACAAATAATTTTACCTGGGATGTTTACTTTCCAAATAACTTTATACCACCATCTATTTTCATCCAAAATATTTAAGAATATAATGGATTGATAGGCTAAATTTGCAATTACAGCACTCGCAGCTCTGTTCCATGACCATACTATCTTATCCCTTGTATTATTTAGTGAGATACCACTTCTCCATAACATTATAAGATAATCGTTTCATTATGTCATCTACTTTCCTTTCATACCAAGTTGATTTGCCTCAAACCAACTTTGATTAGTTCCAGTATCATCTAGGAAAGCCGCCTATGCTAACGAGAAAATATTTAAACTATTTAGATGTTGGATTAAAGAACCTGAGAGTTTATAAGTAGTATTTCACCTGATGAAGGGATCATACCCAATTATAACCCATTTACCACATCCAATCGACCAGGCCAACCATCTTTTAATCATGGGAAAGGAATTCATGAAATTATTCCAAATAATAGAGGCTACCAGGTACTTGCGCTCCTCTCTGTGCAACCAAGAAGTTAAATATATACCTTTTAAATATTTCTTGTTTAGTAACAAATTCCACAGTCCTTTTCCAAATAAACCTCTCCAACAATACTTGGCAGCCAAGGATTGGGCGAACCAAAATAGATTTCTAAAGCCCCATCCACCCATTGCTTTTGGTCTAACAATATTTTGCCATTTTTTAAGTGGAAACCTGTACTTTTTTTTCTCCTCTCCATATAAAATTAGAAATAATTTGTTGGATCCTGTGGAGAATGGATGAAGGTATCTTAACAAGGCTAAGCTAGTACATGGGTAGACTTTGCAGTACATATTTTGTTAGAATAATCCTGCCTCCCAAAGAGAGCCAACGGAAAGTCCAATTTCCAATCCTCTTCTCAACCTTTTGAATCATCCATTTCTAGTTAGCCACCCTATAGTTGTTTGGTTTTAAATAAAAACCCAAGTATTTCATACCTTGATCAATGCTAACAAACTGTACATTGAAGGTTGCCTTCAATCTTTTCTCTAGACTATGATCAATATTTTGTGCAAGGAAGCACGACTTCTAACAACTCACATCCATACTAGAGGCTTGAGAGAAATTAGTTAATAGAGTTTTAAACACCATCCAATCCTCATAATTGATAACACCTAAAATGAGTACATCATCAACAAAGAAAAGATGTGAGATGATAGTCTCAACAACAAATTTAAGTCCATTAAACAACCCTATTTCCACTGCATTTTTTAATAATCTTCTTAAACACTCGACAACCAAAAGGAACAACAATGGGGAAAGAGGACAACATTGTCGTAAACCTCGATATATTTTGAAGAAATCTATTGGGGATCTGTTTACTAATACTTCCATGTTAATAGATGTTACACAGGCCATGATCCATTGGGTAACCTCCCACTTTAACCCAATCTGAAATAGCAATAACCAAACAAATTTCCATCTCACTTTGTCATATGCTGTTGGTTTTATTTGCTCACTTATTATCCCTCCTCTACCATCTGAGGTATTGACCCAGGCTTCATGTATTTTTAGGTTTCCAACAGAGCCTCTAAAACTATCGGCCCTCCTGGTGAACCAAAAGGCAACATAACACATAGAATGCGCTGCATAGTCTCACCCGAGATAACTTTAAATGGGTGGCTATAAGACTCAGGTGTTTACAGCCTAGGATTGAGTATGAGATAGTGGTTCTCTATTCAGGGAAAACTATTATAAATGTGATCAAAATTTACTATTATTCACGGTTATGCATCTATATTTCACAGTTTATTTCCTTAACAACATAATCATGGTTCATAGTCATATATTAACTCATTCATTAAGCATAAAAATTAACTGCTGAAAGAAGACAAAGGGATGCATGCATTCGTCTCAATACATGTATATTACCATGGTTCACCCCCTCCTGGGCTACGTCCACAAAGATTTTTCTCTTGTCTATTTTATTATGGTAGTTATGCATCTCTGGCGCCACGTGCTTACAATTCTCCTAAGACGAGTAAGATCTAGGTGAGGCGAACTAGGTCACACCAAGCTCCACAGCCTGTAATCTAATCCTTAGATCTTCCTTCTCGCCTCTCTTCTAGCTCAACATATTACAAAATAGTTCCTAACAATATTAAATACGCATCACCTCGTGCATAACCAGTATGAACAATAAAAAAGTGAACTAATTAGGAACCAACCTTACATAATCAAAACTCTACCCTTCTATTATACCTATGTATCTATATTTATATCTATCGGGCTATTCAATCATTTACAATGTATTACAAAAAATCTAACCCTACCGATGTTAGGTATTCCTCCCATGTGCGCATGTTGTTCTTCCTTCCAGCTGCTGCTTTCCTTGTGCACGTTTCCTTGCATGTGCGCATGTTGTGTTTCCCTCCAACTATTACTTCAGTTTTTGCACACTTTCTTTCCCCGTGATCATCCTTCTTTTCACTTCGGCCTTTCTTCTTTCCACTTTGGTATTTCTTCTTTCCACTTTGGCCTACTGCCAATAGGCCCCCAACACTGACATGTGGCTTGTCTTGAGCCACCTAATCCTTTTGAGCTTCCTCGGTCTCCTTGGTGATCATCTAGAAATTTTCCTTGAGCTTTGCTGCTTTTGTCAGTGCCTGTGCGGTCTTCTCCTTAATGGTGTCCACTACCTGGGCTGCCACTTCGTCGTTGATCAATCCTGCACATTCTTCCTAGGTCTATGCTATTTGTGTCTTAACTACCTCTTCCTGTGCGAGTACTTTGGCTACCCATTCCTGCAATGGATCTATTTGAGCCTGGAGCTCATGTTTCTACATTTGCGCAATGATAAGTTCTGCCTGCATCTTCTTCATCTCCTGTGTTCCTTTGAATCATTCTGGGATTGGTATGGTATTATGCCTCTACTTGAGCTCTTGGATAATTGCATTGATCCTTTCATCTTCCTGGTCCCACTGTTGGACTTGTGGATCCTCCTCCAACCTTGTCCAAAGTTGCGCTGCTTTATCAAACAAGTCAACTTCTGGCTAACCTATTTTTCTATCTCCTGTAGCTGTGTTGTTGCTTCCTGTTTCCTTTTCTCTTTGATTGTTGGTGGAGTGGTTGGTGTGAATTGTTGTCAGGGATTCTCTATCTCCTTCTGATATTGATCAATTGCTTATGCAATATGATCATTATTTTCCATGGTTGCAACTTCCTCATCATGCATGGCCTGTGGAATCTTCTCATAAGTTCCTACCACTTTCTGTTCCAATCCTTTTAGGTGCTCCCTTTCCTCAGTTTCATATTTTCCCTTCTCATAGCCTACTTTCAATTCATCTTGTTCCTTTGTTGCTTGCTTCAATTCGATTAAGTGTCTATGTGCGCGAGACTGTGCCTCGTGGTTGACTCTCACCTGCAACCTCTATAATGCCCCTGATGGTATCCTTGTCAACACAAGTTGGATCTGGTTCAAGTCTTTCAAGGTTGTCTGCCCCACAATTTCTTCCATGTGCAACATGCTGGGGTTGATATGGAATGTTGTGTGTGGTTGCAATATCCCTTTCTCTGACTGTCGATCTTCCTGTTTCACTCTTCCTTCTGTATGTAGTGCTGATGGATCTATGCCCCTGTTGTGGCTTTCTATCTGTGCTTCCCCGAATTTCTTGAGGAAATCTTCCATTTCTGCCATCTCTTTTTGTAGTTTGTCCCTGTGGTGTGCTTCATGGTCGAAGTCCTATGCTAGACAATCCTAAACCATTATGGAAATCATTTCCCCATCATCCTCTGTGATTGTATGGTCTGGTGATGTTTGTTGTGCCTTTTATTTCTTATGCTCACCTCCTGCCTACACGACTAGTCTCTTAGTTCCCCTGATTCCTGTGTGTTGGGATTTGGGGCGGTCTGTTGCGCTCCCTCAGCCATTTTCTACTATTTGTTGGTCATCTGTGTAGTCTCTTTCTTCCCCTTTTGGGTTCCTATCTTCTTTGACCCTTCATCTACCTGAGTCGGCTTGCCTTGGCCCATCCTTGGTTTCTTGGGCACTTGGATTTCCAGAGGCTGCGTTTCCGCCTTCTCTGTCTCTCCTTCTATTGTTCTTTCCAGTACTTCTTGGGTAATGGCTGGGATCCTCCATTCGTTGGGCCATTCATTAATGATCATGTCAATGTCACCCTCTGTGATGTAGTAGCACATATTTATCCACTGTTTATCTGGATTCTGTCTTGGTTGTATCCACATTGTTTGTTGTGTGGCCCAGAAATTGGCGATGTTTGCATATCGCGCGATGACCTCTGGTGTTATTCTCCACGATCGACTGATGGATTCCTGTATGTCTCATAGGTATTCTTCAAATATGATCCCATTCTCTCTCTTATGCCTGGCATGTGGCTTGACTCTCAGTAATAGGTATCTCACTCCCACTGGCTGTGGTCTGGTAAAACAAATTACATACCCTGGTTCTCACCATCCCATGAAGGCTATTAGGGTAATCAACCATGAGTAATGGAACTATGTGCCTAGGTCCTATGCATCATTGTAGTCCTCCTGGAATAAGTTTAATAAATATGAAATCCATCTAATTGAGGTGCCTTCTTCACATTGAGTTGCAACTGCAATGACTCCAGCCGGTACTTCCTCTTTGCGGCATTTTCTTAGCAATTTGCAGGCTAAGATCTTTGCGCCCAATTGTGTGGTTGCATTGTTAATCCATTTGATCATGATGCCTCTCATTCCCCTGGTGGTGCCATACTTCTTTTTCATTTCCTCTGCCAATGCATTCTCCTTGGATTCATCATCCAGAATCACCACGGGATCCATACCCCGGGTTGGTAACCCTATTATTTGCATGATAAGCTCAACAGTTATGGGGATGGGTTTTTCTAGCCATATGTCCCCTCCATGTGTGACTGCTAACAGCTACTTGAACCATGTTGTTGTGTGCTGTCCTCTTCCAAAATGTGGTAGGTTCATCAGACCTAAGATTCATGTTTTCTCCAACCCATTTGCCCACTAGTATGGCTAGTTAATCGGTTCTCCAAACTAAGTCATGCCTATGGTCTATATAAATATCCTCTATGCAAGTTCTGGGAACTTGGTCTCATCTGACACATCGTGGTCTGAATATTTGAGCTTTCTAATGTGGCCCAGTAGCTTTGGTCCTACTTGTACTCTAGCGTGTATGCGTGGTAGAAAAATTTCTGCTGTAGGTTTCTTGTGGGGTGAGCTTGGTATCTGTTCTTTGTCTTCCTGCTACGGGGGCTGGTTCAAAGTTACTGCTGCTTCTGGTTGCTTCTCCATAATCCATTATGGCCAATCCGAGGCATATTTAGTGGTATCCCCTGCTAGTTGTCCTGAGATGGTCATTTGAGACCCATCTAGCTCCATTGTAGCTTCCAGATTCTGTGTCGTTCCATTAACTTCTAGGGCTGCGTTGGTGATTTTTGGTTGCACCTCATTTTGGGTTTCTTCTTCCTGGATCTGAGGCTGTTGCACCGCTACAACCGTATCCACTTTCATGGCCTCTTCTTCTGGTTGATGAATCTCTTTCAGAATTGGTGTAGAATTTATTAGTATCGTCTCTGGGGATGGAATTTCGTCAATATCAATGATCTTCGATTACTACAATTCATTCTCTTCCAACGGTCCTCGTGACCTAGTTTGAGCCCTAGTCAGTCTGGCAATCTGAATTGCTTCTGCTAGCTTCAGTGGTGCCATGGTGGTGATTGTCGAATGTTTGGTGGGTTCGAATAACTTCTACATTCTCTGTAGTCTTTCTCTGTGCATTCTGGTTGCTATTACTCTCTGTCTGTTCTCCTTTCATGAATAGACTAGTTTCTCCCATGCTTGCGTGTTGTATGGGCTTGCCATGAAGCTTGTTGAGGATGCTTTCTTCATTATGGGTTTAATGCACCATAACTGTGGGTTCAATGCATCTTCATCGGTTTCATACTTTCCATTACTCTTGCTTTGCTGTCTCTGATTGGCATGATTAATGTGATGTCCCATCGGTTCTTGTCATCCTTTAATTCCACCTAGTGTTGTCCTTTCATATTTCTTTTGTCAAATTTCCTTTTCCCGCTTATTTCCACTTTGTATATAACCATTGTTCTTTCCTTTTCCTAATTTATTTTTTCTAATTTCATGTGGCCTTTCTATTTCTTGTGTACTGTACCTTCTTTAGTTTTGTTTCCTTTTTGCTCTTTTTTTTTTTTTTAACTGCACGGTGGGTGGTCGACCATCCTTATATAGTTTCAATCGGCTCCCAATTGATCATGCCTCTAAGTTCTACGCCTACTAAATATCTCAACTGTATCGCTGCTTCATCTATGACAGATTTTACTTCGTATGGTCCTAACCAATGCATTCTAATCTTTCTCAGGTGCTGGAATGCTTTGTTGTGATACATCAATACTAGGTCTCCTTCCATGAACATTTTCTTCTTGATGTGTTGATCGTGCCAAGCTTTGTCTCTTGATTTCTGCACTTGTTGATGAAATTTTGCCAATATTCGGTCTTCCTCCATGGTCAGTAACTGATTCAGTCTCTCTTGTGCTGCACCTTGTTCTGTCATTTGTGTGATAGCTGCTACGCGCAAGCTGGGTACTAAAAATTCTAATGGCACTACTGCGTCTTGGCCATAAACCAGTTTAAACAGTGTGTGCCTTGTCAAATTTTTGCATGTAGTCCTGTAGGCCCAAAATACGGCTGGTACTTTGAGGTCCTAGTCATCTCTGTTGACATTACAAATCTTTGTCAGTGCGTTCTCTAGGATCTTGTTGAAGGCTTCCACTGTGCCATTTGCTTGTGGATGATACAGTGTGTTCTTCTGATGATGAACTTTAAAATCTTCAGTCATTGTGCAGATGGTGTTGTTTATGAAGTGTGTGCCTTGCTCTCTCATCAAAACTCTTAGGCACCCAAATATAGTGATTATATGTTCGAACAAAAAGTGTGTTGTTGTCTCTGCACTGCAATCTTTTACTGGTGCGGCTTCTGCCCATCTTGTTAGATAATTTTTTGTTGTGATAATGTACCTTGCCCCTATTCTTTTGGCTGATGGGTTAATTGGTCCCACAAAGTTGATTGCCCATTTTTTAAATTCTTGTAGTGTTACTTGTGGTCGTAGTGGCATCTCGTCTCTTCTATTGGGTTTTCCTACCCTTTGACAGACATCACATCTTTGACAGTACTCCTTCGAGTCTCTCTGAATCGTTGGCCACCATAGTCCTACATGTAATACCTTCTGTGCGGTATATTTCCCTGCATAATGCCCTCCTGTGATTCCCTCATGGGATTCTGCTAAAATTCATGGTCTTTCATTCTCTAACACGTATCTTCACAAAATGCTACTTGCGCCCATTTTATATAAGTGTTCTGTAATCAGTTGATAGTCGGCCGCGTGGACTACCAGATTCTTCTTCTGTGCGGTGGTATATTCTGGCGGTGCAGTAATTGCACTCAAGTACTAAATGATATCTGTGAAGTATTCATCAACAATCTATACTAAGAATAATTGTGCATCCAAAAATTTGTATTCTATGTTCGTAGGTTCTTCTCAATTTGTGACCCTTGACAAGTGGTCATGTTCTGCATTCAATTTTCTTGGTTTAACTATTACTTCAAAGTCAAATTCTTAAAATAGTAGTAACCATCGACACATTATCCACTCAAACACTATATTGTTGACTAGGTATTTCAAGTCTGAGTGATCGGTGAACATCTTAAAGTGTTTTCCCAATACGTAGTGCCTAAACTTGTGAAGTGCATAGACCATGGCTAGGCCTTCTCTTTCTATCGTGTTATAATTATGTTCTGAGTCTAATAAATTTTTTCTTGCAAACGCTATCAGGTGATCCAGGTCTCCCGCTCCTGGCTGTGCTAGGATAGCTCCAAGTGCTATCGCTGATGCATATTCATGCACATGGAATGTCGTTTCCCAGTTTGGAAATACTAATATTGGCGCTGTAACCATCTTTTCCTTCAAAGTATCCAGACCGTGTTGGCACTCATCATTCCATTGAAACTTCGTATCCTTCCTTAACATCTTTTCCATTAGTGTTGTAATCTATGCATAGCCTTTGATGAATTTCCTATAATATCATGTGTGTCCTAATGTTGCTCTTAGCTGACAGACTATTTTTGGTGCTGGAAAGTTAACAATGACTGCGATCTTTTTCGGATCGACCAATAAACCTTGTTTGCATACTAAATGGCCCAATATTATCCCAAACGGTGTTCTGAATATGCATTTCTTTATATTCAGTGATATCTGGCACTATCTACATCGTTCTAACATAAGTCGTAACACTTCCACATGGTTCTTCAATAGGCTATATACTGTAATGATCCCAAGCCAAATCTTTTCTTGGAATCACTAACTACTACTGATCTATTGATGTGCAGGTATTTATTGAGTTATTAAGTGCATACAAGATTCATCAACACATGAAGATCACAATATATTCAAGATGTAGAAGCACAAGAAAAGATTTGACCTTTTTATTATGAACAATGTAATATCAATACAATAGATGGCCGATCTGGCATAAACTTCAGATGGTCATACAAGCAATAGATATGAGCTACTAAAAAATGCTCCCGACAATACAAAATAAGCCTCCAAAGGCTCGATATATAATGAAGACTGAATCAAGTAAATCTAAGCCGTACTAATGCTCAACCTCCAAGCTAGAAAGTGCCACGCCCTGCTAGAATGCTGAAGCCCTCAATAATTCGGCCCTGCTAGAATGTTGAACAAGCTAGGGAGGTAGAATCTATTGATTAGGTCCTTATTGACAACCAAATTGGTTTTTCCTTTGAATCATTGTATTTTCAGTCTTCGAACAGTATGGGAGAAGATTCACTTCTGGTTCAAGGTCAATATCCTCATTCTTTTGACTCATGCTCTAATCAACATTTGAAATCAGTCATTGAAGAACACTTAAGTAATGAAAATCATCTTGAATGTTCCAGTACTCCTATGAAACTGATT
>JZKD02S1960192.1:323412-342626 GCA_000966675.3 Picea glauca | reverse complement strand
TTTGCCTCGATTTCATCCAGTTCAGACTCAGTACTCTTTTCTGCTTTGAATGAGGCTTCCCTAGATGAGTTTTGATCTGTGATAATCCTCATTTCATAAGCGGTTAAAGTTCCTATCAACTGATCAAGAGATAATGTCTTGAGTTCACTAATCTCCTCTATTGCAGAGACTTTAGGATTGAATCTTTCAGGTAGAGAACTCAAAATTTTCTGGACAAGAAGTGAGTCATCAATTGTTTCTCCTAAACCCCTCATAGCATTCACCATTTCATCAACTCTCAAGAAAAACTTACTTATGTTTTCATCCTCATTCATTCTCAACTGTTCAAATCTCAGTCTATGAGTTTGCAGCTTGGCATCTTTAACTTTCTCATTTCCCTCATAGCTACTTATCAGTTTTTCCCACACTTCTTTAGCAGTTTGAAGATTCATTACTTTCACAAATTCTGATTCAACCAGACCACTGAGAATAGCATTCATATCTTTTGCATTGAAGGTGAACTCTAATTTTTCATCTTTAGACAGAAACACAGTTGGTTTTGTATATCTTGTTTCTACTACTTCCCAAACATCTGCTGCCAGAGACATTAAGTAGGTTCTCATTCTTACCTTCCAGAAGGCAAAATTTGTGCTGTTAAAAATGGGTGCCTTGTTGGTTGAACCATCATGACTAGTCATGATTTCACTACAGGATCTTCCTTACACTAAAGGAACCCACTCTGATACCAATTGTTACATGTATGAACTAACTAAGAGGGGGGGGTGAATCAGTTAGTGTAGATTATTAACAATATCTCTTGTTTTGAAATTGAATCATTAATCTTAGTGGTAGTGAGTCTCTACTGTGAAATTCAGAGTTATAAACGTAAAGCATATAACGTAACGAATAGCAATCACACACACAACATTCACTCATAATCATGAGACATAGATTTTTCAAGAGGAAACCCAACCAAGGAAAAAACCTCGTCTTCTTAAGATGTTAAGCAAGCTCCAACTGCATTACATCTCATTTTTTATGAGCACCAACTCATAGAGGCTACAACCTCTGATTGCCAGCACCAACTGGCTGAGAGCACCAACTCCCACAAAATCCCATCACCCACTGGGTGGAAGCATCAACTTCCTTTTTACTTCAGCACCAGCTGAGTGAAGGCACCAACCTTCAGATTCTACAAGCACCCACTTGCAGAGAAAGAGACATACGTCTCCCTAGCACCACCCTACCACCCTAATTTGCCAAGATAAATATTGCTCAAATCAACTTGTTCATTCTGATATAGCTTGCTTACCCTTTCTACTGATCTACTCTGCATTCTTCACTGTCTCTGATCTGCTGCTTTGCTTCATTGTCCTCTGCAGCCTGTTCTCAGGTTCTTTTCTTGTCATAGAGATTCTCCTCCTCCTTTTCTCACCTTCAGAGCTCTCTCCCTCTCTCTCTCTTCAACCACACCAATCTCTGTCTCAGCGCATTATATTAATAATGTTCACATGCAGAGGTTTTCCTTGCTTTTCTCAGCTCCAACTGCAGTTTCTTCTTTTGTTCATTCTTTCTTCTGCCTTCATTCTTCCTGATTTTCTGAACTGGCTCTTTGCATGCCTCCTCTATGCATTCCACATCATGCAACGTTGTGTTCTTCCTGTCTTAACTGCCAGTCTAATTTTAGACTGAAAGTCCTTCCACCGTCCAGAGTGATTAGAGAAACCCAACTGGAAAAAACTTCCAGACTTGTCAGAGCAGATGAAGGACCCCCGCCAAACTCTGGATTTAGCAATGTTAAGCTCCATTGGTTTTGCATTATAGCCATTTGATGCTGGCCACACCAATCACATTGTAAATAGCATTATTCTTTCCTTTATTAAACAAAAAATGATTAGTAACCCAAGGGTGTTGTGAATGGCAGCATTCGATCTTTTCTTCAACAAAAAAAATGATTGGTAACCCAAGGGCGTTGTGAATGGCATCATTTGTGCGTTTCTTACCAAAAATGACTGGTAACTGCTACTGCTAGTTGTGACCATGGCTAAGGGAGAGCCAACGTGCCATAGATGTGTCCCCAATGTGCCATAGATGTATGCCAATTGGATCGCTCACCATTGCCTCTACTCTGTTTCAATGGGGGTGCTTGGAACGACTGGAGCATTCCTTCAAACATTTCAAAAAGGGTTTCAAAACGTTTCAACTGGGTTTATTCCCTCTTTTTGTTTTCTTGAAACATTTCAAAAAGGGTTTATTCCCTCTTTTTTCCTTGAATAACTCAACCTCCTTTCAACCATTTCAAAATGGGTTTACTCCCTTTTTCTTGAATAACCAAACGCAATGGGTATCTTCTTTGTAGAACAAATCGCTAAGAGGAACCCAATCTCAACGTCCCCACATGGATATTGCTCTGACATCATCTAGCTTCTGCTGCCGAGTTGAACCCAATCAATCTCAAATTTCCATCATCAATGACAATAACCAAACCAACCGATAGCCATCAATGACAACCTTGACAGTTTGCGTCTTCTCTGCTATAGCCATATTTCCAACACATATTATGTTGAGGAATTCATCACCAAAATAGAGTGAGAGTTTTAAAGAAAGTGAAGAGAATTGTCTTGAGAATACCATTGTTGAGTATCATAGTTCAAGAGATTCTTTTCATCTGCTTATTTCTAATTCATTTTATTCTTTATATCCTGATCTCTTCCTAGACTCTGTTGGACTTGACACCTTACCTACAACATCCTACTCTTTGCCACCATAATCATATCCTTTCGATATACTAAATTTTGGTGAAATCAATTCCAAACCTACCATAGACAAACTTGGATTTGATGCTTGTTCATTTTCATCACTCATATGGGAAGAAGACATGTTGCGAGATAATTTTACACAGTTTATTGTTGAAAAGGACAATGCATTACATCTTATGGAAATCAAACATTCTAAGTTGCATATTTGTTCTTTAATTAGCTCGAATCTTAATGTTTATGCTTCACATTTTGAAATGATCAATCTCATCGATGGAAACATTCAAACTAATGATCTGACGAACATCACGAATCCTCCTATGATGAATTTCTCATTGATATATTCATTTCATCAAAATCTTGGTTTGCATCATCATTTTTGTGATAGGATCTCAAGATGGCTTGAATATTCTTATATAAAAAAATTTCATAATGAAGATAAAGTTGCGCTTGCTTTGTTTCTACATAAGTATCTTGGAAGTAGGCGTGACATATTTCTCTTAGATCCTCGATGTGAAGAAATTAATGAGTACTTAGAGAACCGTCGGGAAGATGGGGCATTTCAGCCTTGGCTAATGGTTATTCCATTTCCTCATAATCCTGACGAGTTTTTAAAAACTACTTACACTCACCCATGCCATTATGACCCTTATCATGACAAGATTGCACAATGGCTGGAGGATTCGTACAACAAGAATATCCAAGGAAATGGTAAGATCATGCTTACTTTGTTTTTAGATGATGATTATGAAGGTAAGTGTGATATGTTTCTGTCATTTGTTGATATACTACAATTCTTATTAATAATGTTTGATTTTTTTTTTATTACAGGATTAGAGTTACTCTGATGGCTACATTGGAAGAATGACTTCACTTAGTATTTTTGATTTGTTTAGTAGTTAGAGTAGGTTTAGGAATAGGTTTTCTTTCAGTTTGATTTCTCACTATTTCTCTTTGTAATAATGCATTGTTGAATGAACTGTGGGCTGATAGGGTAACACCAAAAGCTGCTATAGGTGACTCCCCATTTTTTTCTCGTTTATGGCAGAGAAGTAATTCTTCCACCTCACATTCTTCTCCCTTCACTACAATTGTCGCAGAAAATCCAAGAAGAAGATTTTCCCCCTTTGGAAAACCGAATTAACACTTTGATGAAGCTAGAAGAGGGAAGAGCCAAAGCTAAACATAAGTTAGATCATCATCAACTATTGGTTAAAAGCTGGTTCGATTCTAACTCTGCTTCTGATAGGAATTTTGAAGTAGGTGACCTCGTCCTGAAGTGGGACAAACCACATGAGGGAAAGGGAGAGCACACGAAATTTCAAAACTTGTGGCTTGGACCATTTTTAATTGCTGAAAAGTTGGGTCCTAGTTCTTTCCAATTGTAGAATCTTGAAGGCCAGCCTGACACCTATCCGGTGAATGGCCAAGCCCTGAAAAGATACTTTGCTTGACAACAACCCTTGTATAATATGTACATATTTTGCTGTTGTTTTCTTTTTCATTTGCTTTTTGTTTTTGATTTCTCCTTTGAGTTTATCAGTTTGTGTTTTTTGAAATACACATACCTGTATACTGAGCTATTCAGACAAAGAAAACAGAAAATTCCTTCGCTGAAATAACTGCTAAGAAAATTGTATCAACAACAATTGTATATTTCTGAAATTTATATCTGTGTTGGCAAAAGGTCTGTTGTTTGAAAGAAGTTGACTAATTTCGATCTCTGAGTAAAGCTTGTCATGATCATCTATTATCTTTTTATGTTGTCCCCATTCCTTAAGGGAATGACTCAAAAGATGTCTCCCTGCCTTAGGAAGTTGTTTTTGTAAATAACACATCTCTGGATCTTAATAAAGGACAGTTCTAAAAAATTCTGATGAGGTCTGAAAAAATATGTTGAAATATCATGATTTTCAGCGTCACCCTACTCAACTATATACCTTTGAAGAAAAACAAAACAAAATAAATCATTAATAGAGCTGTGGGAAGTTCTTGTAAACTCGTCGGGATGTTGAACAGGTCTGTTGGCAGCGGGTAAATGCATGCATGATGCCAAGAAAACTTCGTCAGGGTACTGAACAGACCTGCTGGCAGTGAAGCAATGTCGGGTTTATGAAAATTTGCAAATAAGAAACCTCTTAATGTCCTTTATTCTGATCTAGAACTTCTTGGTAGGATACAGATGTCGGAGTGGGTTAAATGGAAACCCTGTCGAGGCTATGGACGCCTGCTAGTAGCAGTGGCTCTGTCAATAGTATTGGAAATTTTATATTTAATATCGTGACTCGCTGGTCTTAAGACTGTTATCTGTTTTCATCTTTTAAAACACTGTTGGAATAGTTGGCTAATGATGATGTTTATATGATTTTCTGGTTGTTATTTTTGAGTTGGAATTATCTTTGCTATCCTAATCTGAATTTGTTCTTTTGGCAGAGATAACTGCTTCTACTAGTGTGTCGCCATTGTTGGCAGCCAATTCACATTTATCTACTGTCTTATAAGCTGCCTACACCAATGTTTTGCAAACCTTAATTTTTCATTGCAATTCTCAAATAAATGACACCTTTATTTTTGTGCTATTTACACACTTACTTTCGTTCTTGTTTTCACAACTATAAGTGTGAAAACTTGGTTGTGAAGTTGCATTAAACTCTTCACTGAATTGTCGTTATTATTCTTGTCGATATGCCCATTGCGTTGACATTTTACTTATCATTATGCAGTTGGCAAAACCCTTTTGATCTGTACTCATTTGACATTCTTTGATTGATTATGTAATTTCATTTCATGAGTGATTGAGTTGTGATGCATTGGTAATTGGATCTACATGTTATTTGATCAATTCACCTGGCATATTGATTATATGAAAAATCATTGGTGTTATGGTTTAAACCCTTGGTGTGAATCGTTTCATACAACACTTGGTATTGGTTTCGATTTGTGCGGTTGGTTTTAAAACTATGGCATAACTTTTGATTGCGCAGATGATTTATCCACTTACCAAAGGTTTCGATTGATTGATTGAAGTGGCATAGTTGTAACACATATGCATTGTGATTTGAATAGTTGAAAGCGCTGGCGGTTGTACCATGGTAATGACTATTCTACATGGATAGAAATAGCTCTACCACCTCCGCACGATGTCATTAATGCTTACCCCTATCCCTGTTTCACCTCTGCTAGCATCGGGTAAACCTTTGAGCATTCTTCCCTTGCGTAGGCTGCGTTCAAACCCTGGCTCATTCACATCACTTACCGTGTTCTCTTCTTCATGGCACTGGTGGTGCTAATTGAGCCGAATGGTAGCCAAACCCTGCTACTATTCGATAACGCCCGGAAGGATTTGCAAGATAATGGTTGGCTCACTTTTATACAGAGGTTCAAGGGTTTTAATTTGTTTGTTACAAATCAGTTCGCCCTAATTTTTGATGGGTGTAGGGCCAAAATAGGTGACATTTAGCTTGAAATCAATGAAGAGTTCATCAACTCTTCCACAGGATTAGTAGCCACAGGCCAACGATGGTTTAAAAAATCTAAAGTTGAGGAGGTGCCATGGCCATTATTGTTTGTCTCACGGAAGGTCACATCCTGTGACAGAGGTATGCCTATTTCCATGCTTAAACTAAGGTGGCATGATCTTTTGATAGTGGTTAAACAATTCGTGACCTGTGAGGGTCGATATAGACTGGTTTTTCTTTATCACCTTCGACTGTTAGTGAATTTCATGGGTTATCTGTTGAATATGCCATTTTATTTTCAGCGTAGTCTTTATAAAATGGCTAAGAGGTTTAAATGAGAGAAGGCTGATAGTAGCTTGTTTCACCATGGTCTGATGAGACTCATCATCTTTCATCATTTAAACCTCCATGGCGATAGTTGGCAAGATTTTCTCTCTCGGAATGGTTTTGTTGATTCAGAATCTATTCAAGTTGATAAGTTTGTGGTTAGTGAGACTAAGGTTGGGCCACCCATGCCCTTTCATGTCCTTCTACCTTCTCCCAAACCTCGGTCAACCCTGTATCAACCTACCCGACATTATAACAGACAAGGTTGAGGCTGTAAAAAATCCTGTGGACAAGAAGGTTAAGGGTAACCCTACTGTCGACGGCAAAGGTAAAAAGAATGCTCGACTCATATCAAGACTGGCCCAGAATAAACCTAAGACAAATGCTAAGCAGAAGCCCATAGTCCTCAGTGAAGATTCTGAATCTGATATCAAGTGCTTCCTGGCTAGTGAGTACCGTTATTCCCGAGGTCTGTGCTCCGAGCCACCCTATGGCTTCATTTCTAATTTGCCCCCTTGCCTAAAGAAAAATCCTAGCTACCCTAGGATCAAGCTACCTAATGAAACCCTCGGCGGTTTAAACAAACCCTCACCTATAATTTCGAAGCCTGTGCAGTCATCATGCGACCAATGTAACGTGTGGTTGGAACGCTACTATACAGACGTTCTCTTATTACAGTCGAAAATCAAATCGTTGGAAAACCAAGTTACAATGTTGACAAGCCAAAGGGACAAGCTTCAAGCTAATGACAAGAAGCAGAAAACCACTGGTTCCATCGTATTTAGAAATGTCGAATCAGCTACAGCCTTCTTCAATTCCAAAATGTTATAACCAATTTGTCCGTTGATTATCTAGGTATGCATTTCGATATCAATTCCATTCTATCAATTGCTAGGATTAATATAATGAATTGAGTTTGGTTTTCAAATAAATTTGTCCATTGTTCGAAATGAATCTATCATAGCCATATCAAAAACAATTATGTTGTGGATCCTATACATTGTTTTCGTTTTGCTAAAATTAAATTAAGTTATGATTTGGTTATATGATTTGGTCGTGCCCAGTTTAGCAATCGATTGGTTTTCACTAGGTTTGATTCGTTTGTCTGTTGGTTTGAGTTAACAAAATCGATGGTTTTTGCTTTCGCTTGGATTTTTGTTTGTATCTAACCTGAACAGGACGTTTTTATGCTAAAATTAGAGCACGATTATGTTTTGATTTGATATAATTTCATCGTGGTTGGATCACAGCGACCCTGATTTAGTTTTATGATTTGATTTTTTAAACGATTTCATAGGATTGAATTGGTTTGATAATTACGATATAGTCTATTAAAATTGGAAAAACGACTCTGTTTTGTCAACTTTCTCGTTCGAATTTGGATTATATCTGACGTGTGTCAAAGATCTATTCTCTGAAATCATGGAACTGTGTTGATTCGTAACGACTATGTTAAACTCAAACTGTTCGATTCGTTCTTGTTTTGCTTGGATTGTTCTGTATCCTGAGTTAGCACGATTGTTTTTATGAGTTGGATTCGTATCGAAAATAGACTTGATGCTGCTCTGTTCATTTTGATTTTCAAAATGATTTTGTTAAACTCAGGTCAACATATGTTATTTCTGTTGAATTCATATGAGAAAATTTGGTTAATAGTTCGTTTTGAAATGAATTCAAGAAATGATTTCGTTGAATGTCAAATCGATTTTGTCTGTCCCTGATTGGAAATAACAAATGATTGAACGAGTCCCACAGACCCTGTTATCAACCGATTAATTCCATTATGGTTTCATTTGCTATAATTTACATACCAGTTTTGATTTGATTCACTAATAGCATGGATCATTTGTTATGTTTAATATAGTGCGATTAATTTGAGAAAACGATCCTGTTAATTTGGTTTGGATTCGAAGTGATCTTGTGGATAGCTGAAGCAACTATTTGTGATTTCAATTGGTCTATAGATTGATTTCATTACTGACGGTTATCCAATATAATGTTGTTTACCTGAATTAGTTATAATGAATTAAACAGAGTGTAGCTATCTGGGTTATCATTTAATTTAGTTTGTTCAATTTGCATGCAAGTGTCGATTTGCATGATGCTTTTAGCAATAAAATATCTTTTGATAGTTTGAATGTATTTTCTAAGATTTGCATTTATTTTAATACGATTATGTGTTTGATTTAGACCAGCTACAGAATCGCAAGATTCTGTAGCTAGTCTTTAGAATTAGATTTTTATCATTTTCATTAGAAAAATATCCTCTTAACTTGTCCTTTTTTGACCTCTTTCAGGTACATTCGAATTGCATTGGGCATGCTGGATAGTCTAGGAGATATTTGTGTGATATAGTTTTATTTCTAAGTTGTTAGTTGAGTTAGAGATAGGAACTTGGGATATCATCCCATATTTTCTATAAACAGTTTTGATAACTTCCATAGGGATGTTTTACCCTATAGGAGGTCTTTAAATACTTATTATTTTTTGTAATAAGGGGCATCCTCACTTGTGGGAGAACTAGGCTATGGATTTATGATACAAACTGAGACGAGAGTTGATGTCTTGTAACAACTTTCGCTTTCAATATATCAATATTTTGTTTCAAGTTTTTGCATATCAGTTTGTAGTTGATTATAGACTACTTTAGCTATCATAATCTATTGCAGGATGATATGATTTGATTAAAATGTTATCCATATCTGATTTCTTTCATTATTTAAAAGTACATCAATTACTTTGTTTCAGTTAATGAATCACAAATTTCTCTTCTTCGTTAATTGAATCATTTTGTATAGATCTTTGCATACAGATTTATCTAACTGTGAAGATTTATAAATAATAAGATTGTTGTAATTTTTATGTTTCGTTTGTCCTGTAATTATATTTGAAGAGCACAACAACTTCTAATTTATGAGAAGCTCGTGGATAATTCGGTGCGGGTTTCCTCCCTCCGATCAGCTAAGACAATCATCATACAGGACAAACCTGGAGCGTTTCTCCAGGTCAGTTTGTTATTTATTTGATAGTTAATTTGTTAGTATAGTTTAAGTAGTTTAGTTAGATATATGTGTAGCCTAGATTTGTAGTTAGAGTTAGTATTTTAGTTGCTTAGTTTAGTTAGTTTTCAGTTTATTTCTTTTTCATAAAATTATAAAAATAAAAAACAATAGCTCTCGCTGTCTTAGGACAAAATATTAATGAGTTTTTCAGGTTTCCATACAAATCTGTAAATTGTAAATATTGTACATTTGTGAATAAGATTTATTTCTGTTACTAGTTAGATATTTAATTTCTTAGAGTTAGCATAGTATTAGATAGTAGATTGTATATTAATAGTTAGTTTTTTAGTTTGTTTTAATAATTGTTTTTAGTTAGATTAGTTAGTTTAGAGTAGTTTTCTTTTTGTTTCTTAGGACCTAGATCGGCTAACGGAGCCGTTAAACCCGTCAGGGTGGGTTATCCCAAAAGGCTTGGGTTATTAGACAACCTCGGACTGGATCCACTCTCGCAGTTGATGGACGGTCAATTTTTCCCGTCAACAAATGGTGCTAGAAGGAGGGCCGACTGACAAGCCGACCTTGTAGGAGCCTTTATTTTAAATGTATTCGATTTCCCCCATGGATCCCCAAATTACTGTGTTGGAACATTCTTTCAAATTCTCATTACCTAATGTTCCCAATGAGACAGTCTCTAACTTGTCCAAACTCACCTTTGATGGTGAAGGCAATATATCTGCTAAAGACCACCTTAACAAGTTTTGGTGCAAATGCATCAAACATGACATCTCATATTTAGGAGTTTTATGCAGACTGTTCGCTTTTACTTTTAGGGGTCGGATCAAACATTGGTTTGAATCCTTTCCAGCATGTCACATTTTTGATTAGTTTCAATTTGTAGATGAGTTTCTAGATGCTTTTGAAATTTATGATTTTGATCAATTATGTGAAGAATTTCATACTTCGCTAATCAACTACGATTCATCTTCAGAATACTTTTTGACAAGAATCTATCATATCCTTTGTAAATTTAATCTCGATGACATGTCATTGGCATTAAATATCTTCTGTGATTCTTCCATCCCTTCCATTCAGTCATGTTCAACCACGACTGAAGAACCAATCACAAATCCTATCACTCAACTGCAAAAACAATTTTCTTCGCAAGAAGAGAAAAATTCTTCTGATAATGTTGAACAAGCTAGGGAGGTAGAATCTATTGATCAGGTCCTTATTGACAACCAAATTGGTTTTTCCTTTGAATCATTGTATTTTCAGTCTTTGAATAGTATGGGAGAAGATTCATTTTTGGCTCAAGGTCAATATCCTCATTCTTTTGACTCATGCTCTAATCAACATTTGAAATCAGTCATTGAAGAACAATTAAGTAACAAAAATCATCTTGAATGTTCCAGTACTCCTATGAAACTGATTAGAGAAGAAGTTACACAACTAGAAGAAGAAACTTTAAACCTTGATCCTCAAAATGCACTTTGTTCACGGGAAAGACTAGATGCTTGTCACATAAATTTGGAATTATCTATCACACAAAAGGAAAATCCAGATGATCATATTATGTTGAGGAATTCGTCACCAAAATAGAGTGAGAGTTTTAAAGAAAGTGAAGAGAATTGTCTTGAGAATGCCATTGTTGAGTATCATAGTTCAATAGATTCTTTTCATCTACTTATTTCTAATTCCTTTTATTCTTTATATCCTGATCTCTTCCTAGACTCTGTTGGACTTGACACCTTACCTAAAACATCCTACTCTTTGCCACCACAATCATATCCTTTCGATATACTAAATTTTGATGAAATCAATTCCAAACCTAACATAGACAAACTTGGATTTGATGCTTGTTCATTTTCATCACTCATATGGGAAGAAGACATGTTGTGAGATAATTTTACACAGTTTATTGTTGAAAAGGACAATGCATTACATCTTATGGAAATCAAACATTCTAAGTTGCATATTCATTCTTTAATTATCTCGAATATTAATGTTTATGCTTCACATTTTGAAATGATCAATCTCATTGAAGGAAACATTCAAACTAATGATCTGACAAACGTCACGAATCCTCCTATGATGAATTTCTCATTGATATATTCATTTCATCAAAATCTTGGTTTGCATCCTCATTTTTGTGATAGGATCTTAGGATGGCTTGAATATTCTTATATAAAAAAATTTCATAATGAAGATAAAGTTGTGATTTCTTTGTTTCTACCTAAGTATCTTGGAAGTAGGCGTGACATATTTCTTTTAGATCCTCCATGTGAAGAAATTAATGAGTACTTAGAGAACTGTCAGGAAGATGGGGAATTTCAGCCTTGGCTGATGGTTATTCCATTTCCTCATAATCCTGATGAGTTTTTTAAAACTACTTACACTCACCCATGCCATTATGACCCTTATCACGACAAGATTGCACAGTGGTTGGAGGATTTGTACAACAAGAATATCCAAGGAAATGGTAAGATCATGCTTACTTTGTTTTTAGATGATGATTATGAAGGTAAGTGTGATATGTTTATGTCATTTGTTGATATACTACAATTCTTATTAATAATGTTTGATTTTGTTTCCATTGCAGGATTAGAGTTACTCCGATGGCTACATTGGAAGCATGACTTCACTTAGTATTTTTGATTTCATTAGTAGTTAGAGTAGGTTTAGGAATAGGTTTTCTTTCAGTTTGATTTCTCACTATTTCTCTTTGTAATAATGCATTGTTGAATGCACTATGGGCTGATAGGGTAACACCAAAAGATGTTGTAGGTAACTCCCCCTTTTTTCTCGTTTATGGTAGAGAAGCAATTCTACCACCTCACATTCTTCTCCCTTCACTATAGTTGTCGCGGAAAATCCAAGAAGAAGATTGTCCCCCATTGGAAAACCGAATTAACGCTTTGATGAAGCTAGAAGAGGTAACAACCCAAGCTAAACGTAAGTTAGATCAACATCAACTATTGGTTAAAATTTGGTTCGATTCTAACTCTACTTCTGATAGGAATTTTGAAGTAGGTGACCTCGTCCTGAAGTGGGACAAACCACATGAGGGAAAGGGAGAGCACACAAAATTTCAAAACTTGTGGCTTGGACCATTTTTAATTGCTGAAAAGTTGGGTCCCAGTTGTTTCTGATTGTAGAATCTTGAAGGCTAGCCTGACACCTATCCGGTGAATGGCCAAGCCCTGAAAAGATACTTTGCTTGACAACAACCCTTGTATACTATGTACATATTTTGATTTTGTTTTCTTTTTCTTTTTCTTTTTGTTTTTGATTTTTCCTTTGAGTTTATCAGTTTGTGTTTTTTGAAATACACATACCTGTATATTGAGCTATTCAGACAAAGAAAATAGAAAATTCCTTCACTGAAATAACTGCTAAGAAAATTGTATCAACATCAATTGTATATTTCTGAAATTTATATCTGTGTTGGCAAAAGGTCTGTTGTTTGAAAGAACTTGACTGATTTCGATCTCTAAGTAAATCTTGTCATGATCATCTATTATCTTTTTATGTTGTCCCCATTCCTTAAGGGAATGACTCAGAAGATGTCTCCCTGCCTTAGGAAGTTGTTTTTGTAAATAAAACATCTCTGGATCTTAATAAAGGACGATTCTAAAAAATTCTGATGAGGTCTGAAAAAATATGTTAAAATATCATGATTTTCAGTGTCACCCCGCTCAACTATATACCTTTGAAGAAAAAAAAACAAAATAAATCATTAATAGAGTTGTGGGAAGTTCTTGTAAACCCACCAAGATGCTGAACAGGTCTGCTGGCAGTGGGTAAATGCATGCATGACACCAAGACAACTTCGTCGGGGTACTGAACAAACCTGCTGGCAGTGAAGCAATGTCGGGTTTATGAAAATTTGCAAATAAGAAACCTCTTAATGTCCTTTATTCCAATCTAGAACTTCTTGGCAGGATACAGATGTCAGAGTGGGTTAAATGGCAACCCTGTAGAGGCTATCGATGCCTTCTAGTAGCAGTGGCTCTGTCAACAGTATTGGATATTTTATCTTTAATATCATGACTCGCTGGTCATAAGACTGTTATCTATTTTCATATTTTAAAACAGTGCTGGAATAGTTGGCTAATGATGATGTTTATATGATTTTCTGGTTGTTATTTCTAAGTTGGAATTATCTTTTCTATCCTAATCTGAATTTGTTCTTTTGGCAAAGATAACTTCTTCTACTAGTGTGTCGCCATTGTTGGTAGCCAATTCACATTTTTCTACTGTCTTATAAGCTGCCTACACCAATGTTTTGCAAACCTTAATTTTTCGTCGCAATTCTCAAATAAATGACACCCTTATTTTTGCGCTATTTACACACTTACCTTCATTCTTGTTTTCACGACTGTAAGTGTGAAAACTTTGTTGCGAAGTCGCATTAAAATATTCACTGAATTGTCATTATTATTCTTGTCGATATGCCCATTGCGTTGACATTTTACTTATCATTATGAAGTTGGCAAAACCCTTTTGATCTGTACTCTTTTGACATTCTTTGATTGATTATGTAATTTTGTTTCATGAGTGATTGAGTTGTGATGCATTGGTAATTGGATCTACATGTTATTCAATCAATTCACCTGGCATATTGATTATATGAAAAAGCATTGGTGTTATGGTTTAAACCCTTGGTGTGAATCGTTTCATACAACACTTGGTATTGGTTTCGATTTGTGTGTTTGGTTTTAAAACTATGGCATAACTTTTGATTGCGCGGATGGTTTATCCACTTACCAAAGGTTTCAATTGATTGATTGAAGTGGCATAGTTGTAACACATATGCGTTGTGATTTGAATAGTTGAAAGAGTCGGCAATTGTACCATGGTAATGACTATTCTGCATGGACAGAAATAGCTCCACCACCTTCACACGATGTCATTAATGCTTACCCCTATCCCTGTTTCACCTCTACTAGCATCGGGTAAACCTTTGAGCGTTCTTCCCCTGCATAGGCTGCGTTCAAACCCTGGCTCGTTCACATCACTTACCGTGTGCTCTTCTCCATGGCACCGGTGGTGCAAATTGAGTCGAACGGTAGCCAAACCCTACTATTGTTCGATAACGCCCGGAAGGATTTGCAAGATAATCGCTAGCTCACTTTTATACAAAGGTTCGAGGGTTTTAATTTGTTTGTTGCACAACAGTTTGCCCTGAATTTTGATGGTTGTAGGGCCAAAATAGGTGACATTCAGCTTGAAATCAATGAAGAGTTCATCAGCTCTGCCACAGGATTAGCAGCCATGGGCCAGCGATGGTTTAAAAACTCTAAAGTTGAGGAGGTTCCATGGCTGTTATTGTTTGTCTCACGGAAGGTCACATCCTGTGATAGAGGTATGCCTGTTTCCATGCTTAAACCAAGGTGGCATGATCTTTTGATAGTGGTTAAACAATTCATGACCTGTGAGGGTTGGTAGGGACTGGTTTTTCTTTATCACCTTTGACTGTTAATGAATTTCATGGGTTATCCGTTGAATATGCCATTTTATTTCTAGCATAGTCTTTATAAAATGGCTAAGAGGTTTAAATGAGAGAAGGCCGATAGTAGCTTGTTTCACCATGGCCTGATCAGACTCATCGCCGTTCATCATTTAAACCTCTACGACGATAGTTGGCAAGCTTTTCTCTCTCGAAATGGTTTTGTTGATTCAAAATCTGTTCAAGTTGATAATTCTTTGGTTAGTGAGACTAAGGTCGGGCCACCCGTGCCCTTTCATGTCCTTATACCTTCTCCCAAACCCTCGGTCAGCCCTGATATTGACCTACCCGACATTATAACAGACAAGGTTGAGGCTGTAAAAAATCCCGTGGGAAAGAAGGTTAAGGGTAACCCTACTGTCGACGAGAAAGGTAAAAAGAATCCTCGACTCATATCGAGGTTGGCCCTGAATAAACCTATGACAAATGCTGAGTAGAAGCTCATAGTCCTCAGTGAAGATTCTGACTCTGATATCAAGCGCTTCTTGGCTAGTGAGTACCCTTATTCCCAAGGTCTGTGCTCTGAGCCACCCTATGACCTCATTTCTAATTTTCCCCCTTGCATAAAGAACAATCCTAGCTACCCTGGGATCAAGCTACCTAATGAAACCCTTGGCATTTTAAACAAACCCTCACCTACAATTTCGAAGCCCGGGCAGTCGTCATGCGACCAATGTAACGTGTGGCTAGAATGCTACTATACAGACGTTCCCTTATTACAGTCGAAAATCAAATCGTTGGAAAACCAAGTTACAATGTTGACAAGCTAAAGGGACAAGCTTCAAGCTAATGACAAGAAGCAAAAAACCACTGGTTCCATCGTATTTATAAATGTCGAATCAACTACATCCTTCGTCAATTCCAAAATGTTATAACCAAGTTGTTTGTTGATTATCCAGGTATGCATTTCGATATCAATTCTGTTCTATCAATTGCTAGGATTAATATAATGAATTGAATTTGGTTTTCAAATAGCTCTGTCCATTGTTAGAAATGACTATGTCATAGCCATATCAAAAACAGTTATGTTGTGGATCCTGTACATTGTTTTCATTTTGCTAAAATTAAATTAAGTTATGATTTGGTTATATGATTTGGTCGTGCCCAGTTTAGCAATCGATTGGTTTTCACTAGGTTTGATTCATTTGTCTGTTGGTTTGAGTTAACGAAATCAATAGTTTTTTCTTTCGCTTGGATTTTTGTTTGTATCTAACCTGAACAGGAGGTTTTTATGCTAAAATTAGAGCACGATTATGTTTTGATTTGATATAATTTCGTTGTGGTTGGATCACAATGACCCTGATTTAGTTTTATGATTTGATTTTTTAAACGATTTCATAGGATTGAATTGGTTTGATAATTACGATATAGTCTATTAAAATTGGAAAAACGACTCTGTTTTGTCAACATTCTCGTTCGAATTTGGATTATATCTGACCTGTGTAGAAGATGTATTCCCTGAAATCATAGAACTGTGTTGATTCATAACGACTATGTTAAACTAAAACTGTTCGATTCATTCTTATTTTTATTGGATTGTTGCGTATGCTGAGTTAGCACGATTGTTTTTTATGAGTTCGATTCGTATCGAAAATAGACTTTATGCTGCTCTGTTCATTTTGATTTTCAAAACAAGTTTGTTAAACTCAAATAAACATATGTTATTTCTGTTGAATTCATATGAGAAAATTCGGTTAATAGTTCGTTTTGAAATGAATTCAAGAAATGATTTCATTGAATGTCAAATCGATTTTGTCTGTCCCCGATTGGAAATAACAAATGATTGAACGAGTCCCACAGACCCTGTTATCAACCGATTAATTCCATTATGGTTTCGTTTGCTATAATTTACATACCAATTTTGATTTGATTCACTAATAGCATGGATCGTTTGCTATGTTTAATATAGTGCGATTAATTTGAGAAAACGATCCTGTTAGTTTGGTTTGGATTCAAAGTGATCTTGTGGATAGCTAAAGCAACTATTTGTGATTTCAATTGGACTATATATCGATTTCATTATTGACGGTTATCCAATATAATGTTGTTTACCTGAATTGGTTATAATGAATTAAACAGAGTGTAGCTATCTGGGTTATCATTTAATTTAGTTTGTTCAATTTCCATACAAGTGTCGATTTGCATGATTCTTTTAGCAATCAAATATCTTTTGATAGTTTGAATGTATTTTCTAAGATTTGCATTTATTTTAATACGATTCTGTGTTTGATTTAGACCAGCTACATAATCACAAGATTCTGTAGCTAGTCTTTAGAATTAGATTTTTATCATTTTCATTAGCAAAATATCCTCTTAACTTGTCCTTTTTTGACCTCTTTTAGGTACATTCGAATTGCATTGGGCATGCTGGACAGTCTAGGAGATATTTATGTGATATAGTTTTATTTCTATGTTATTAGTTAAGTTAGAGATAGGAACTTGGGATATCATCCCAGATTTTCTATAAACAGTTTTGATAACTTCCACAGGGATGTTTTACCCTGTAGGAGGTCTTTAAATACTTATTATTTTTTGTAATAAGAGGCATCCTCACTTGTGGGAGAACTAGGCTATGGATTTCTGATACAAACTGAGACGATAGTTGATGTCTTATAACAACTTTCGCTTTCAATATATCAATCTTTTGTTTCAATTTTTTGCATATCAGTTTGCAGTTGATTATAGACTACTTTAGCTATCATAATCTATTGAAGGATGATATGATTTGATTAAAATGTTATCCATATTCGATTTCTTTCATTATTTAAAAGTACATCAATTACTTTGTTTCAGTTAATGAATCACAAATTTCTCTTCTTCGTTAATTGAATCATTTTGTATAGATCTTTGCGTACAGATTTATCTAACTGTGAAGATTTATAAATCATAAGAGTGTTGTAATTTTTATGTTTTGTTTGTCTTGTAATTATATTTGAAGATCACAACAGCTTCTAGTTTACGAGAAGCTCGTGGATAATTCGGTGTGGGTTTCCTCCCTCCGATCAACTAAGACAATCATCATACAGGAAAAACCTGGAGCATTTCTCTAGGTCAGTTTGTTATTTATTTGATAGTTAATTTGTTAGTATAGTATAACTAGTTTAGTTAGATATATGTGTAGTCTAGATTTGTAGTTAGAGTTAGTATTTTAGTTGCTTAGTTTAGTTATTTTTTAGTTTATTTCTTTTTCATAAAATTATAAAAACAAAAAACAATAGCTCTCACTGTCTTAGGACAAAATATTAATGAGTTTTTCAGGTTTCCATACAAATCTGTAAATTGTAAATATTGTACATTTGTGAATAAGATTTATTTCTATTACTAGTTAGATATTTAATTTCTTAGAGTTAGCATAGTATTAGATAGTAGATTGTATATTAATAGTTAGTTTTTTAGTTTGTTTTAATAATTGTTTTTAGTTAGATTAGTTATTTTAGAGTAGTTTTCTTTTTGTTTCTTAGGACTTGGATCCGCTAACGGAGCCGCTAAACCCGTCAGGGTGGTGTTGACGGGTGAAATAGTCCATCCGTCAACTGGGAGAGTGGAACCGGTCCGGGGTTGTCTAAATAACCCAAGCCGTTTGGAATGGACCACCCTGACGAGTTTAACGGCTCCGTTGGCCGCTCTAAGGTCTCGTAAGGAAACCAAAGAGAAAAGTGATTTGAGCTAAATAATCTAAACTAAAGAAACTAGAAACTAATAAATCAAACTAAAACAAACTAACTAACTAAATGAAGAAATTAAACTAAATTAGAGGAAACTAGAAACTAATAAAACAAACTAAACTAACTACGCTAATCTAACTAGAAATTACTAACTACTTATATATATACAAGATACTAACTATGATTATAATAACTTAAATCAACTACCTAATTATCAGCTATGTTATTCCTTATTCACAAATTGTACACTATGGACAGCCTACATATTTGATTAAAACCTGCAAAACTCATGTGATCGCTGCCCTGGGACAGCCAAGAATCTCTTTTTATCTTTTATGTTTTATGAAAAGGAAATAAAAACTGCTGCAATCAAACAATCTATCTATCTTACTGATATTTAAAAAATGTAATATAAATCTAACTAAACTATGATTTATATTAAACTACTTAACATAAACAGTAAACATCTAACTAATCGACCTGGAAACGCTCCAAATCTGCCCTGTGTATGATTTCTT
>JZKD02S1960192.1:274573-287606 GCA_000966675.3 Picea glauca | reverse complement strand
TCTTTTACTCCTTTATCCTTTTCCTTTCTTAAGTCAACTTAAAAATATAACTTTTAACTTCTTGACTTTCCCCCTCTTAGTGTGAGACTATGACCTAGTGGGGGTGCCCAGGCCAATGAGTCTCCTCATCACCTCTCTAAGAGGTAGGGGACATTACATATACTGTCCAATCATCCAGGTATACTTCAAGAAACTAATGGCTGAATTCCTTAAATGCTGCGATGAACACTCTGGAAAATATTGCTGGTGCATTTTTCAGTCCAAACAACATGACTATGTACTGATAAGATCCCCATTCCGTCACAAACGTGGTCTTGTGTCTATCCTCCTGTGCTATCCTAATTTGTTGGTATCCCGAGAATTCATGAATGAATGAGTAAGCTTCATGTCCTCCCACGTTCTCTAGCACTTTGTCTGTGAAAGGTGTAAGGAATGGGTCGTGTAGGCATGCATCATTCAACTTCCTCAAGTCGACACATATCCTTATCCCTCTGCCTTGTTTCTTGTCCTATACTACCATCAGGCTTATCCATTCTGACTCCTCAACTGGTTTGATGAGACCGTCTTCGAGCATCCTGTCGATGTCGTCTTTAAATTTCTGTTTATATATAGGGTTTAGTTTGTAGGGTCGTTGTCTAATAGGTCTCGCTTCAGTTCTGAGTGTATCTTCATCTCTCCCAGTTCTCCGGCTATACCCTTCATCTCTGTGAATGTTGTGGGAAAGAGGTCGATATATTCACGCAACAACTTTGTGATGCTTTCTACTATCTGATCATCCCAGTAGTCTAGAATGTTGGCAATTTTGGGCTGCTCAGTTGTCCCGATGTTAACTTTCTTTACCTTGATTGGTACGGAAATGACTTTTGATTCTATGGGTGGTCCTTCCACATCTCTTTTTCCTTCTACTTCTGCGATCTGAATATTGTGCAGATCATCTTCATTTGGTGCTTCCTCCTATACATGGTAACATGACAATAGTTCCTTGAATGTCTACTTATTCCGTTGTTGTTCTTCTTGTGATAAGTTCTATTTCCGGTTCTTTAATGAATATGACTCCTATGATTTGTTTCAGGGCTACGTCTATGTTGGGGTTCTCATGCTCGAATGAGAAAGTGACTTTAAAGTTCTATTGCAATGTCGTCCATGTCGTAGTTCCTTTGCACAATTCCTAGTCTATATACCAGTTTGTTGGTATTCTCTGTAGAGTATGTATGAAGTGATGAGGCCATTACTCTAGTGGTGTCATTTTCCACAGTGTTCTACATTCCTCCAAGTGTTCCGTTGGTGCTCCATGTCCTTCATATTTCTGTTGTTTGTTATTTTCTTATTCTAAGCCGAACCTTATGCACAGTAACCACTTACATTGATACCAGTCTGTGATTGTCTTATTGTGTGTGCCCCACCATCTTGCGGGTGTGGCCTTGAGTGCTAAGTCAACTGATAACAGTATTTGATTCTCTAAGAATTCATCTTCATAATGTGTGAATAATGTTTCCAAATCATTTATTCCATGGAATTTGGGTGGTTCTCTGATTTTTGTGCCTACCCATCTCACTGTACGGTCTATTTTTGCACATCTTCTCGTGGATACTTGATGTAGCCTTTGCGGCCAGTTTTCCAACTATTTGAGGCTATTGCATAAGAAGTAATGCTCCGCCAACTGATTAAACCATCTGCAGTTGGGTTTACATAATCCTCATCGTGCACAATTGTTCTGTACAATTGGCCGATTTCCTCTAAGTCTAGGCAAGTGGGTTTTACAAACCTCTCCCCTTCCGACAGATCTAGTGGTGCTATGACCCTGTATTCTCCACACTCAAATGTCATTTTCCTGGTTTTCAAATTGATTATAGCTTGGTTGTCAAACACCCAATCCATACCAAGCAATGTCGAGTAAGGTGTTGTGCCATCTGCTATTTCAATGAATTCGAAGTCTACTTTAGTGCAGACTCCATCAAGATCTATTGTCACTCCTTTTAGTCTACCTATTGGTAGGAATCTGTGTTCGTTTTCTAGTTTCAATTGGACATTTGAATATCCCAAGGTTGGCTCTCCCATGCATTGCCATGTGTTTTTTGGTAATACATTCACTTCGGATCCTAGGTCCAATATAATGTCTCCCATATTGAAATCCCCAATGTTAGCATTCAGTTTAAATTCCCTACTTGTTCTTCTTTTTGTATGTAGGTGATTAACTGTTTTAGGGTCAATCTTTTCTTTTCGTCTCGCTGCTACACTTTTCTAGGATTTTTTGCAATATCTTCATAGATGAGGGATCACTTAATACTTTTACACATGATTGCAAAAAGCCTTTAATTGTACTTACTTGTTCCTTGGGCTGCATTTCGTTGGTACGATCCAATGTTGGAGGCATCTCATATTCTTGTTCTTCCTTGAATGGTTGCGTAGTTGAATTCGGCGATGTGTCATCCCTCTAAAATTCTTGTATAGGTGCCTTAAAGGTCTCCTTATCTTTTTGTGCGTCGAACTGCTTTCTTGGTTCAGTGTTCTTCTTTACCCATTGGTTCTACGTTGGTTCCTGTCAAACTACGTCAGTTCCTATTTTAGCTCCTCTCCGAGTAACTATGTTGATATTTCGTCCTTCATCCCTTGCTTTGACTAAAATCCACTGAACATTCTGATTGTTATGGTTCCTCTTTTCCTGAATCTTTACTAGTAGTGTCAGGCATTCCTTTGTATCGTGGTCTGATGTGTGACAATACATACAATTTGTTGGTGGAAGTGGACATTCACGTGCATAATGTACCAGTTGCTGAAAATTGTGACACGTGACTGGTCCTCTACCTCGTCTGAAACCTCCTCTAGCTCGTCCTCCTCCTTGATAGCCTGCTTGATCACATCTCAGCGTGTTATACGGTGGAGCCTGATTGTACTGCGCAATATTATATTGTGTTGTGCCAGGTTGTACTGTGGCTGCGCGTTATTGTATGGTTGTTGTGCAGTATTATACTATTGTTGTGTAGTGTTGTATGGAGCTGGGGCCTGGTTGAATTGTGGTGCTACTTGCCTAGTCATCATTTCAGCCTATACCTATATGCATCTAATGTTCTTTCTCACATCAGATCCATAGTTTTGCAATCTTTATCATCATGGCCCACTGACTTGCAAAAGGTGAAATATGAACTCTTTGGAATTGTCTAATACTTCTGCATCATCATGTAGTGATAAGGGTCGTGACCTGGTTTCTTACATATTTCACACCATAATCCTCCCATTGATAATATATTCGGCATTCCTCCTACCATATACTGTGCAAATGTTAGGCACTCGTTCTTGTGGTGTCCTTCCATCTTGCATGTGGTACACCAAAAAACTTATTGTTTGTCCTTGTTCTTATTCTGGTTCAGCTGAAACGTGAAATTATTAAAATCCTCCTTCAATTCTTCAATAGATGGGTCTTTCTGTTGGTACTGGTTCTCTTCCAATTGTAGGGCTTCCTGTAGAGCCTCTGCTTGTGTCTGAAACTTATGTTGTCGTAAGGGATATTTTAAGTGTGGTAGTAGTGAATTGACAAACAGGTGTCGATGTTGCATATCGGTCATAAGGTATTTTAGATTTCCCTTTAGTCACTTGAATCTTTGGTCAATATCCCATATAGACTCTCCTGGTTTATGTCTTATTTCGATCATCTCGTTCATGTTTTGATCCTCTAAGATCAGCTTCTGGAACTCATTAATCAATAGCTTCTTAATGCCTGCCAGTGTCCTTGTCATCCCAGGTGTGCTATTAGTGTATAGACTCATGTACCAGTCTAGTGCGCGATCTCTCATCATAATTGCTAGCTACGCCAATTTGGTATCTTTTTCAGTGATCTGTTTTACTTTCCAGATATTTGCACAAATGAACAAGTGATTTTTAGGGTCTTCTGTTGCTTCCCCTCGAAATTTTGGTAACCTGATGGTAGGATCATGTCCTTCTATTCTGAATACTGAACTACTACCTCCTCCACATGGTGTAGATACTTGACTAGTGCTTCCTGAACTGGCTCCTCCAATTGTTGCTCCTTGTGTAGATATGCTTCCTGCTATTGGAATTCCTCTGAACTTTGGTTTTCTAAACGGTGGTGTTCTCTTTGGTGTATTAGTCGCACATGGGTTTATGGGTTCCACATTGACATTAATATGGATAGGATGCCTGCCTTCTCCTCTCATTCTTGGACCTTTCGTTTTACTCTCATAAGTTGCATGCAGGATTTCCTAAATCTCCTCCATAGCCCATAGATCCTCTACCTCTTCCTCGTCACTCGCCAAGACTTCCCTTGTGGCTATGACTCTCTTCTTGGTATTCACCTTATATTGGTAGGGTACTCTGCTACACGTCGTTCTTGATGACACCAAGATCCACTTGAGTTGGTATTCATACATCATGATTGGGTCCAAGGGTTCCTCCTCCTTCCATTTATCCCCTTTCTTTCAATTCTTCCCCCCTTCCCCCATGCACGTAGGGAAGTTTAGTTGTCTGATTTCATTGTCATTACACCTTTGTTGTATAGAAGTATCTTAATAGAAGTATACAGTGATCGCATGTACCTTCCTCGAGGTATGCATAGAAATTATTTCTCTGCTACACTGTATGACTTCGTTGTGTCAACTGCAAACTCTGTTATGAACACTGCAACAATACTGCCAAGCCTAAAGTCTAATGTGCAGGTGAATTTGTTGTTCACCTGCTATAGCTGCTCAATCTATACTGGAGTCAAATCTAGCTATCTAATCTGGTTCATCGTGTGGTTATTATTCAAACTTAGTATCCACTCCTGTAGTAGATGCGGAAAATCACATAAAAAGACTTCGTGTAAATCAGTAAACACGTATTTGTACAGATATTTGTGCGGTGTGATTCTAGGGTTTCTATTGTCTTTCTATAAAAACTCTAGTTCTTTAGTTCTCAACCAATATTCGATTTATGCTTTGGTGGGGTTCCACAATCTCAACATTCCCTTCTAGTGGCTCATTGCTCTCTTCTTTTCATTGCTCTTTTGTCACTCAATCTATCTCCCATACTCAATCCTGCTCTTGTTCCTTCCAACAACAACATAACCATTTGTTGGTTTTATTTTCTCACTTGTTCTCCCCCCTCTACCATCTGAGATATTGACCCAGGGTTCATGTCTTTTTGGGTTTCCAACAAAGCCTCTAAAACTATCGGCCCTCCTGGTGAACCAGAAGGAAACACAACACACAGAAAAAGCTGCGCAGTCTCACCCGAGATAGCTTTAAATGGGTGGCTATAAGACTCAAGTGTTTACAGCCTAGGATTGAGTATGAGATAGGGGTTTGTTATTTAGGGACAACTATTATAAATTTGATCACAATTTACTATTATTCATGATTATGAATATATCTTTCACAGTTTATTTCCTTAACAGCATAATCATAGTTCATAGTCATATATTAACTCATTCATTAAGTATAGTAATCAATTGTTGAAAGAAGACAAAGGTACACATGCATTCATCTCAATACACAGATATTACTGTGGTTCACCCCCTCCTGGGATATGTCCAAAAATATTTGTCTCTTGTCTCTTTTATTATGGTAGTTCTGCATCTCTAACACTGCGCACTTATAATTCTCCTTAGATGGGTAAGATCTAGGTGAGGCGAACTAGATCGCACCAGGCTCCACAACCCACGGTCTAATCCTTAAATCTTCCTTCTCTCCTCTCTTCTAGATCAACAACTTACAAAATAGTTCCTAACAATATTACATATGCATCACCTTGTGCATAACTAGTATGAACAATACAAAAGTGAACTAATCAAGAACCAACCTTACACAATCAAAACCCGACACTTCTATTATACCTACGTATCTATATTTATATCTATTGGGATCTTCATCCATTTACAATGTATTACAAAAACCCTAACCCTACCGATGTTAGGTATTCCTCCCATGTGCACGTGTTGTTCTTCCTTCCAGCTGTCGCTTTCCTTGTGCACACTTCCTTGCATGTGCACGTGTTGTGTTTCCCTCTAATTGTTACTTCAATTTCTGAATGCTTTCTTTCCCCACGATCATCCTTCTTTTCACTTCGACCTTTCTTCTTTCCACTTTGGCAATTCTTCTTTCCACTTTGGCCTGCTGCCAACATATGCCTTCTTTAAGTCCAACTTCAAAATAATTGTTCTTAGCTTCTTAGACTTGGCAGTGTGTAAGCATTCCTAAGTTATCCCCACAACATAAAATATCAATCTATCTTTAATAAAACCAAATTGTTCGAAGGATATACTTTAAGCCAATTTGTCTTTTATCTGGGAAGCAATGATTTTAGAAATCAATTTATAAACAAAGTTACAAAGGGCAATAGGCCGAAAATCATTAAAAGATTCCGGCTTGCTCACCTTGGGTATAAGAGCAAAAAAGGTAGCATTTAGTGCTCTCGAAATATGTCTTGTGCATCTAGATTCCTCAAAGGCCTTATGCAGATCCCCCCCCATAATGTCGAAATAAGCCTAAAAGATTTCTTGTGTCCACCCATCAAAGTCGGGGCTTTTATTTTTGGCATTTTGCAGAATATTAATTTTATTCCTCTAAAGTGATAGATTTTCCAATCTCATCACTCTCAGCATCATTAAAGAATCAGGGTACATCCTTGAGTACATTGATATGAATACAAGTGTATTATGCATCAATTGCGTTATACTATGATTTAAAATGTTTATAAGCAATCTCCTTAATCTCATTTTTTGAGTATTTGAGATTCCCCTCATCATCAGTTATATTCCACATAGTATTTTGACATCTTCTTTGGGAGGCATATTTATGAAAAATTTTGGTGTTTTTGTCCCCGTTATCTATCCAAATTGCTCGAATCCTAAGCCTCCAAGTGGATTCTTCTATTGCAAGAATTATATCTTTCCTCTGTTTGAGAGACCTTGGTAGGTCCAAATATTCCTGCACAAAAACCTGTGAGGGGCGATTCTCAAAAATTTCTGAGATTTTTTGTTCAATGTTATATAGCTCTGTGTGTAATTGATTTTTTTGTTTTTTTGCCAGTGGACTACAACCTTATTTAAATGTTTCAACTTTGAACACAACAGGTGGATTGAAGATAAATCTGACCAACTTCTCATATCTTGCAAAACATCTCTAACAATAGAAGAAAACCCCAGATCTGATATCTAGGAGTTGTTGAATTTAAAAGGAGGGTTAATTTTCTGGGTTTTCTTCTCAAATTGTAAGAAAATTGGGTTATGATATTAAATGGAGGATTTAATGATCTAGGAACAAATTTTGTTGTGATTGCCAAGAATATTTTCATCGATAAGAAACCGGTGCAATCTTTTCGAGATACCAGCTAACCCAACTATGTCATTTCTCCATGTAAATGTCAGTTGGGCCGGTTGGATATCCACTAATCCCATACTAATTAGGATATTTGAAAAGTAATCTGCAATAGGATCACTCCTAGACAAGTTCCCCGACACCTCCCTGGCGGTAAGAGTGAAATTAAGGTCACCTCCTACTATGATGCCCTCTTCTCTCAGTAATATCAAATCTAATAAGGGTTGCCAGAAACTTTCCCTTTCTTTATAAGGTGCATAAAAATTGGGGAGTTGCACCTGATCTGCAGAATTTTTTAATATTCCTTCCAGAAAAATACCTACAGTAGTGCCAAATGAACATAACTCAGTATAAGTTGGGTTGCATCTAGATATTAAACCACCTGAATGACCATTTGGGTCCAGAGATACAACATTCCACGTTGGACAACATTGAAGAAAGTATTTTTTCGCCTTTTCACCATCCACCAAGGTTTCTTACAGAAAGAAAATGTCGAGTTTAACATGCTTTAGAAGTAATTTGAGGGATGCTAATTTAGTGGGTCCCCCAAATCCCACAAAGGTTGAAGGATAGTAAAATCATAAGGGAAAAATAGTGGTCAACTCTAAGGGCCAAGGAGAAAATCCTATTAGAGTAAGGGTTCAAGGATTCAGGGAGAGAGGGAACTAGCGAGATATTTGGATCAATAATAACTAAGGACAACACTCCAAAATTTGCTAGACCACTATCAATAGCCCCGAGAGGTTTCTAAGAACATCCATACCCTCTTTCGGTTTCTTAGGATTTGTAGTGGTGTTAGTTGTTGTGATCATTGAACATGAAGTGGCATCACCATAATTTTGATTGCCCGTATTAGTCATATTATTCTCTGCAAAGGAAGAAGTGGGTTGAGTCTGTAGCCATGTCCTGGTCATGGAAAGATTATTTATTATTATTGTTGACGTCAAATGTTTGAGGGAGTTGAAGGTTCCATTCAGAGAATATGTATATATTGGAGTGATGGAGATCTACTATCTCCTTGGCCAATCCACTAATAACATGATTTTTTTGTTGGATAAGTTAAATATGTTGCTAAAAAATTGTTATTGTTGTTGGAAATGATAAATTTGTAGATCTATGAGAGAGACATATTCACTTTGTTATTTATTGTGAGGCTCCATGTGTCACACTCAATAAAATAATTATGGTTGCAAATAGAGGAAGTATATCCTTGTAATGGATAAGAAATATTGAAGAAGAAAATGGGAATGGAAGCCCGAAGATGAAGGGAATAGATCCCTATAATGGCTACATAAGCATGTAGAATAAGGGAGTGGATCTCTTGTGGTGGCTGTAGAAGATGGACCTGATACCAAATGGTTTGGGATTGAACATCATAGTGGTTGAACAATAATAAAAGTTATCATTTCATTATAAAAAAATGTGATATGTTTTAGATAGAATGATCTTCTTTCTATAGGAATAAAAAATAGGGATGTCACATTTGACCATGTCTCCCTTTATATATATATATATATATATATATATATATATAGAGAGAGAGAGAGAGAGAGAGAGAGATAACTACTTAGTTATTAACTAAGTTATACTATTTACTATCCTCTGATATCCTATACCAGTAACCTCTAGTCAATGTGCATATGCCCCAGTGTTGATGTGCAATCACAATGATGAMATCATCAATTACATCTATGTGTAATATATGTGCATGTAATTGAAATTATAATTGTATAATGGTTAATCTATAAGGACACCCAAGCATTTTACTAGACAACAAGGTATTTCAATTCAACTTGATTTTCCTTTACATTTTCACAATTCAAAAAAACAATAGAAATAAATCAATAATGGAGACAAAAGAAATTATAAAGAGAGTGAAAAAATGTTACCTCGCTGCAATACTCTTTGTCTTTTCTTACATTCATGGCTATTTGTATTTCATCCTGTTGGCACAGGGGCAGACCCAGGGTTCAACACTTACAATGCAACAACAAGCCCTAACTACTAGCCCTTTAGGCAACATCTGTGAAGCAAATGCAGCCTCACCTGAAGTAGAAATAGGGGGTTGTAGGACACAGGTGTCTACAACTAGAGGAAATGCAAACGGATTCCAAACACAACACAAAACAATCTAGCTATTCTTTACCACGCTTAAGCCTACTTCGCAAGTTATATCTCTAATATAACATAACAATGCAATAACAATATATCAAATGGAAAATAACACAACATCAATCACATAAAACAACAAGATATACATGGTTCACCCTCTCCCTAGGGCTACGTCCACAGAACTGTGTTTCTTGATATATTATGTGGAAACATATAGTTCTATCTGCGCACTTAGCTTGCATATCTCTTTCTCCTTCTCTCTTTCTCTCCCCTCCCTGCACACCCATCTACAAGGTTGACCTTCACACCCAGCTGAATATCTTACAATATAGACTCAATGTCACTCCCAAAAAAAACAATCACAATGAACAACGACAATCCTATTATCCATGAACGAACCCTCCCACGTCTTTTAGACCTTTATTTATACATTACATGGCAAAGTCTAGGTGTCAAAACCCTAGATCCAAAACCCTAGGTGTCTAAACCCTAGGTCAACTTGACCCGTGCTTTAAGGGCCTCGCCAGTCTGTTCTTTCTTCTTTTCTATGAGGTGCTCAAAAGCACTCATTGATGTATTTTTCTGCTTGTTGAGTTGTCCATGATCCTTCTTCTTTGTTTCTTTATCTTCCTTGATCTTATTTTCCAACGGATAGCTTTTCCTTTACTTCTCTCCTTCTTTTTTGCTTCTTTAATCACTTTGACCTCTCCTTAGTTTATGTGCCTTCCACGTAGTTCATACTTCACTTTTCTTCCTTAATCTTTGCTTCCTTCCATAACCAAGGGCCAACAGGCCCCCAACACTCACATGTGACTCGTCCCGAGTCACTGTAATATTGAACCTTATGTTTCACTTTGACTGCAGACTGTGCGGAGCAGCCTGTACTTTCTACTCTATCCCTTCCCATGTTTGTACATACTGTCTTTTCTGTGACTAGTACCCAATTTCAACTACACTTGGTACCTATACCCTTCTTCCTATATTTTACTAAGAGTTGTGAGGCGAATATTTTTCATAATACAATTTCAGCCGGCTCCCATTTACCAAACCTTCTTTCTATTCTCCATTAAGGGTCTTCAATTGCATGGCTCCTCCTTCTGTAACATAGGAAAATTCAAATGGCCCTATCCAATGTGTCTGAAACTTCCTTGGATTCTTCACGAACTTGTTGTCATATAATAATACCAAATCTCCTTGCTTGAATGCCTTCCTCTTGATGTGTTTGTCATAATAAGACTTCTCCCTTTCCTTCTATACCTGTTGATGAAATATTGCAATGAACTTGTCTTCCTCTAGTTATAGTAACTGCACAAGCCTATCTTGAATGATGCCAGTGTCATCCATACCTGTAAATGCTGCAATTCTTAGGCTAGGAACCAAATATTCCATAGGTACCACTGCCTCCAAGCCATATACCAACTTAAATGGATTTTGTGTTGTCATCTTAGTGCAAGTGCTTCTATAAGCCCATAATATTTTTTCCAACATTCTGTCAAATTCAATCCTAACTTTATGATTATATTTATGATTCAGTCTGTAGGGTCTCTGCTTGATAAGTCTTGCATCTGGTCTCAAGGGGATCTTCATCTCTCTCATGGGCCCTTTAATGCCCTTCATGTCTATGAACTTTGTTGGAAACAATTCCTGATATTCATGCAATAGCTCTTTGATCTTTCTAATAGTAGCATCATCCCAATAGTCTCCCACATTTGCTAGTTTAGGTGTTTCCTCTATTCCAATATTGACTTTCTTATTTTTAATGGGTTGTCCAATAAATGGTATTTCAATCTTTGGTCCTTCTATGTCTCTGTGACCTTCATTTTCTGCAATGTTTACATCTCTAGGGTCATCATCCTCATTAGCATTGATATTATAACATCCCTATAACTGATGAAGAGGTGCAACCCATTCATATTCTTCTTGTTCAAAGGGGAGGTTAGGTGCCTCCTCAAAGACCTTTTGTATTACCATTTGTAAATCCTGATCTATTGTAGGGTAATGATTCTCAAATAAAAGCGTAGCTATAAAGTTCTAATTCATTCCATACCAGTCTGTAGTGATGAGGCACAATTCTACTTGAAGATACCAGTTGATAGGTGTAGTATCCAAGGTGTTAATGAACTCTGATATAAACGAAGAAAATATGATAGTTCTCCTATCATGAACATCTCAAATTATGTTTTCATAAAGTTATCAAACCACTAGACAAAAGAATCATTAGTACATTCAAAAATAATGTCATCTACATAAACCAAAACAACTAGTAAATCATCACCTTCAGACTTAATGTAGATATTGTTGTCAATAGTACCTTTCTTGAAACCTTTGTCTTGTAAAATTTTTTCTAGTCTATAATACCAAGCTCGTGGTGTTTGTTTTAGTCCATATAAAGCCTTCTTCATCTTGCAGACATAGTCAGGATTATCTATCAGTGAGAATCTTTCAGGTTTCTCAATATATACTTCTTCCTCTAGATCTCCATTAATAAATGTTGACTTTACATCCATCTGATATACTTTAAATTTTTTGTGACATGAATATGCATGAAACATTTTGATGGCTTCCAATCTTGCCACTGGTGAAAAGGTTTCATCAAAGTCCTGTCCTTCAACTTGTGCATACCCTTTACAGACTAATCTGGCTTTATTGCTAACAACTTGTCCTTTTTCATTCATTTTATTCTTGAACACCCATTTGGATCCTATTACATTCTTATCTTCAGGTCTAGGAACAAGCTCCCAAGTATTGTTCTTATCAGTCTGATCAAGCTCTTCATTCATAGCTCTAATCTAATCATCATGCTTGCTAGCTTCATAATTTTTTTTAGGTTCAATCATAGATAAAAAAGCAACCTGAGATTGTTCTGAGCCTTTAATCAATTTCCTTCTTGTCTGAACTCCTTTATTTATATCTCCAATTATCTTATTTTCGGGATGATTTTTTCTAACACTTCTGAGAGGTGGTTTTGTTTCTTTCTGTTGATTTGTGTCAGCCTGAGTATTTGTGTCTTCATCTGATTTAGATTCTTCTCTTTCTGATCCTTGGACCCGTTCATCTTCAACTTCAACTATATCTTTTTTTCTTGATTCAATACCACTTACATTACGTACTGATATTTCTTCATCAACTTTAATGTTGATACATTCAACCAATTTATAGAACCTCTTATTGTAGCATCTGTATCCTTTACTGTTTGTAGCATAACCTAAGAAGATACCTTCATCATCCCTGTCATCATATTTGCCAATATTTTCATCATTATTCTTAATATAACATTTACTCCCAAAGACTTTAAAATGATGGATTGAAGCAAGTCTTCCAAACCATAGTTCATACGGAGTCATGTCACTGTGTGGCCTGAGATGAGCTTTGTTTAGGATATGAACATATTTATGAATTGCTTCCACCCAATATGTCTGAGAAATATTCTTTTCACTCATCATTGATCTTGTCATCTGTTGAACTGATCTATTTTGCCTCTCAACTACTCCATTTTTGATCCGGATTATTTTCGGCACGAAATGAGAGCGGAGATATAATAAAGAAGTGCACAGAGATATCGCGTATATACAGTAATATAACAGAAATATATCAGAGATGTAACCATAAAC
>JZKD02S1960192.1:226019-251166 GCA_000966675.3 Picea glauca | reverse complement strand
TCATTGTGCTTAAACAATCTATGACTTATTCATGATTTTTAATCTCTTCCAAGTGACCATTAATATTATACAAGGTATGAACAACATAAATAATGAACATCTGTCACACATAAGATATACACAGAGACATATTTTCACGAGGAAACCCATAAAGGGAGAAAACCTCTTCTTCTTCGAATGATAGGCAACATGGATGATTTTAGGAGCTAAATTTCGCTCATGGTCTAATTTTCCAAGGTTTTTCCCAAAAAACGATTTTCTATTCTAAAAATTGTTCACCCAAATTCTATACGATAAAATTATTTTACCTTAAAAATTGCCAAAAATTTATACAAACTATATAAAATCCTTAGAAATTGGAATATTTTTAGAAAAGTATCGCCAAACATTTTATAGTTGGCATATGAAGGATTAGTAAGATTCGCCAAGGTTTCTACATTTTAAAATAAATTTCCATCCTTAAAATCATCCATGATAGGAAATCTTTTAACTTCTTTACATCATCTATCTTTGAGCACCAACTCAATGTGAGGCTACTACCTTTTTTTTACAAGCTCCAATTTGTTGAGAGCACCAACACTCTTATTTCTCTAGCACCCACTAGAAGGAAGCATCAACTCCCTGAGTGTTCCTACACCAACTGGACTTATACAAGCACCAACTTGCATAAAAAAATCTCTGTGTTTTCCCTATCACCACCCTGCCACCCTTTTTTCTAGCCACAACTATATGGAAGATACAACTTCCAATATTCAAGTGCCAACTTGAATATCAGAGGACCACAGTCCTCCCTGGCACCACCCTACCTCCTCAAGTGTAAATAAATGATTGAATAACCAACAATACAGGTATATCGATTCTTACCACTTCTTCTTTGTTCTGCAATTCTTCTCTGCTTTACTTTTCTTCTTCTTTATTCGTACTTTTCTTGACTTGCTTCTTTCTTTTTTGTAATTCTACTCTTCTTCTGTCTGTTCTACAAATCTTCTTTTCTTCTGTCTATTCAGCTTCTATTTCTCATATCTGAGTTTCATCTCACACTGCGCATACTGTAATTTTTCCTTTCTTACAGGTCAACTCATTTTTCAGTTATAACAACTAACATCACATAGTCACATGCATTTCTCTTTTATGCTATATCCTCGATTCATTTACACCTCCAATTTCCAAGGAAACGCTTCAACAACTGAATCACCAAATGCCCAAGAACTATGATCTAGTTATGCTAATTGAATCCTAACTGAACAATTAACAATGAGGTGAAAACAATATCCCTTTGATGAAATTCCCAATTAATCAACACCATTGGATTACACCCGCAGAGTCTTGAATTTATCCCATATTCCCATTGGCTGTGATCAAATTCTAAACAGAAAGTGATTTCATGATTTCTCATTTCAAAATTCTTGTAAAGAGACATCTCGACTCTCCCATGTCGTGATCTCTGAAATGATGCTTACCTTCTAGCTCCTCCCCTTCTTGTCACCACTGGCTATGACCAAGCACTTATCCATAAAGTGTTTCACGACTTCGTTAATCCTATGATGAGGCATCTCGACTCTCCCAAGTCGTGATATCCAAAATGGAGCTTAGCTACTAGCTCCTTCCCTTCTCGTGACCACTGGCTGTAACCAAGCGCTTATCCATAAATCACTCCACGATTCACAATTTTGGGGATCTTGGTATGTGGTTTCTCGACTCTCCCAAGTCACGATACCCGAAATGGGGCCCAACAACGTGATAGCTCCTCCCTTCATCCTTTGACGACTTGACCTTGGCTATGACCATAGGCCGAACATTCAAGCACTTTGCTATTCAGGTCAATGGTCCAGAACTTTGGTGATCTAACGGTCTAGATCATTTCATGACTTTGAATGTCGCGAGTTCCTGTGTTATAGTCCTTTGACTCCTCCAATGTGAAAGTGAGAGAAATGCCAATCACTCACCATGTGTCCTCTAGTTTCAACATCCAGGATTGTCATTGAGATTTCTCATTTCGTGGAATTGGAGGTTATCTCACCTCTATTCACTCGATTCACGAATTTGTGAAACTCCTTATCTGCTACCACATGTCCTTGATATTGAACGACCCCCCTTCTTTCGAGACTTTGTAAGCCTGCTTCACCTTGCACTTAAATATCATGCTCGTTCTTCTGGATCCAATGAACATTAGTCCTCGCACTCAGATATGATGCCTGAGATCTGTTGTCCTCTTTTGCATGCTCCTCCTGTCTAAATTTAGATCTGACAGCCATTGATAATTCGGGATGTGTGATCCAACGATCACTGTTTCCCTTCATTTTTTATCTTACACTTTTAATCTTTCTAGTTTCTCTTGTTCATCATCATCGTGTTGATTTATGATCTTTCCATCAATGACAACATGCATACTCTGCCTTTTGTTTGTAAACATGCCAACACACCTAGTTGGTGTGGATTTCAAGGCTTCATCCAGTGCCAACATCTTCTATTGTACTGGTACTATTTTCTCAAATTCAACTTGAAATGTCTCTAAATGATTCAAGCCATCAAATGTAGGGAGATTAATTACTTATGTGCCAATCCAGATAACTACTCTAGTCAATATGGCACATCTCATTGTAGAGACTTTATACATTATGTTCTGTCAGTTTTCCAATGCTTCCTCTAAGTCTGATGAGCATGCACATTCACTTCGCCAGCTGAGATTTTCATCTATTGTAGGATTAATGCAATCCTGTTGTCTTGTTGTTAGTTTGTAAATGTTCTTTAGCTCACATGCACAGTCTTCTTCCTTGATAGGTTCCGTGTATCTGTGACCTTCATCTGGGTCCAGAGGTGCGAAGACTTTAAGGCCATTACCCTCAAATGTCATTCTTCTTTTTTTTAGGTCAACAACAGTTGAGCTATTGAAATCCTAATCAATTCCTAACAATGCAGGATAAGGACAACTATCATAAACAAATTCAATCACTTTGAAGTCTACAAATGTCCTTATCCCATCGATGTCTACAGGGACATGCTCTAGTCTTCCAAAAGGGATCACCACCTGTTGATTAGCCATCCTAAGCCTGATAGGAGAGTAAATCAATCTAGGTTTTCCCATCAACACCCAAGTCTTCTTCATCATGACATTTACTTCTGATCCCAAGTCAAGGACCACATAGTCCACGTCGTAGTCTCCAATCTGAGCACTAAGGTGTAATTCTTTGTTTGTTCTTCTTTTCCTTGATACTTGGTTCACAAATCTACTCAACATAGGGTCTATTCTCCCAATTTCATACTGTCTTACTAGGTGTTGTAATTCTTGTACAACTTTTTCATATTTAATCAAATTGATACATGTGTATAAAAAGTCCATGAGCTTGCTTACCTCTTTTACTTGTCTAGCTAGAGAAAACTGATCAAATGTTGGTGGCATCTCACATTTCCTTACTTTTGGTTGTGCCTTAGATGAAGAATCTTGTTCTCCTGCAAATTCTTTCCTTGCTTCTTCAAAAGTATGCCTCTCTATCCTTGGATCAAACAATTGTGCCTTCTCTATAGCTCTTTTGATCCCTGATCATTCTGCAGTTTTTCCTGGGGTCAGTATGCCTCCTCTAGTAATAACAACATCTATGGGGTCTTCACCATGAGTTTCTGCTGATATTAATTGTACTTCTTGGTTTCCTCCTCACCTCTCTTAGAATTTGGCCAACAATACTGGACAATATTCAATGACATGATCAAACGAGTTACAGTAGTTGCAAGTGGTACAAGGGTTATGACAATCCCTTTTCCAAATGTCGTGGATGTGTGCAGTTATAACAGATAATCTGACCTCTACCTTGACCCATACTTCCTCTGAATCCACCACGAGGGTTAAAGTTTCCTCTTCCCCAGGAGTTGAACTGTGAATTGTTTCCTTCTTGTTGTGTTTCTCCTTGAATTCTATATCTATCCCTTGATCTTTCATGCAAGAGATCATAAGCCCTACAATCCTTCTCATCATGTCCCATGGACTTACAGAATGTGAAATAAATATTGGTAGGTGTTTGGACATATTTTTTCATATAAAAACATCCACCAGGGCGATGTCTAGTTCTACATACCTCGCATCAGGGTACAATAGCCTACTTCAATGGACTAGGTGCTCCAGATCCCAAGTATTCATGAAATAGGGGACAATTATCCTTGTCATGGCCCTCTGATTTACATCTGATACACCAAATATATTTTCTTTTCTCCTTTCCTTTACATTTCTTCATATCTTCGACTTCTAAGGATAAAATATTTAATTGATTTAAGATCTCACTCATACCTGGACTAGATTCTTCTACAAGGGACACTTCTAATTTCATGGCGATCTCCAATGCTTCAGCCTACAAAGAAATTTTCTGTTGCATCAGAGGAACTCTGATATGTGGTAGGAGGGAATCAATGAAATATTCTTTATTTTGTTCATCTGGAATATGAAAATTCCAGTGGACTGTCAGGGTCTTAAACCTCTGATCAAACTCCCAAATAGGTTCAATGACCTTCTGCTTTATTTCTTTCATCTCTGTAATACATTGTGACTCTGGCTTAGGTTTTTGGAATTTTTCACTCAATGCAGTCTTAATGTCATTCAATGGTTTAGGTTGTGAAGTAGATGTAGAAAAATTCATGTACCAGCTCAGTGCATGATCCCTCAAGGTAGTATTGAAATGATCTCTTTTAACAGTTTCGTCGATGACTTGGTTGATGCTCTAAACAGCTTCGCATAGGAACCAATGTTGGTCAAGATATTTAGATCCATCTCCTCTAAATATGGTTTTATAACCATAACAATTCTTAGATGGGATCCAAGCTTCAGATTTATCAGAGGGCTAGAGCAGTGTGGAGATGCGATTAAATTTGGAGGATTGGGTCACATCTGGTGGAGAAGGGCCAATATAGTGGAGGCATGGAAGTTGATGGGGCCCAACAAGCCATAGATCTTGAGAAGCCCAGATCAACGGTCAAGAAACATATCAGGCTATGAAGTAGTGCAAAGGTTAATAACTCGAGAGAGGGCCAGGGAAAATACTGTGGTTTCACTTTGCAGACATGTGGCACCATCAGAAGCATATCAGGGTGAAAAGCGGTCTACCCAAAACTGTTTTTCCTTTCCCTTGATATCGAAAAGCATGTATAAAAGGAGGGCCCCGATCATTATTTTATGATATTTCAAATCTATTAAACGTTTGAAAACTGGCACAAACGCCCCATCAAACTGAAGCTCAACGGTGAACTAGACTTGCACATTCTCCGCTAATTCACAAGCATTTTTCATCATGGCCATATATCCTGTCATTTTGTCTGTAATAGAGAAAGACCCTGCCTCTAAAGAAGAAGCCCTAATTGACAGTGAATCTGATGTATTTGACATAGACATAATCGTCTCATCCATTTTTGTATCCAGAGCCACTTTGTTAGAAAATGTCAGGAAACGAATACCCTTCCTCGAAGCGGCCAAGCCTCCATCACCCCTTACGCCATCGAGGTCACCTTCCCTTTCCCATAGTTTATAAGTTGGTGTGCATAACAATAATCACAAGAAGAAAAGGTGATTTTGAATAAGTTAGGGTCAGAGGTCTTATGCAAATTACATAGCCCATCAATTCAACACACCCTCAGTATATCAGAGTCTTCCCCCATAGTGTTGGAGCCCTTTGAGGAAGATAAATTGATCACAGTCTACAGAGAATGTCCCTCTGAATTCAAAACCCTATTTATGCAGACCATTGTTAAACCTGAACACCATTATGAGAGTCTATTGTTACCTATCAATGCAAGCGTCATGGTTATTGAGGTCCAGTGGGTCTGCTTCATACTTAGTCAAATTCTAGGATTGGATAATGACAAATTTGTAGTAGAAGTCATGTTGGGTTTCATGTTGACCTTTTTTCTGTCAGAGTGCAGTCAGTCGGTCTGTATCAATTTTGAAGAGTTCATCACTGACAGTATGCACCAACAGTTGGTAAATTTCAATTCACTAAGACACTTCAGGTACTACACACACTTGCTAAGAATGTTCCTGGAAACAAATAAGACAGATTTCCTTGAAACTGCGTTCATCTCAACTAAATGCAAGAGGATCACGATGCTAATTTTTATAAACAAGATCATGTCCAGCGTTTAGAGCTTAATCTTCGGTGCCAGCCTGCCAAGGGTTTTAGAAGAAATGAAAATCTCTTTACAACCAAATCTAGAGAACAGGATATGAGATTGGATGTTGTTCATGCATTCTACTGTAATTTGGGAATATGGTTATCAAGAAGGACCTTACCTTTTTCCTGTTTTTCCTGACTCCTAGGGTATTTTCCCTATATTTCATCAGACAAAGAATTATTTCAGAGACATGGCACTTTCTGAAAATGCACAAGGCATCTAACTTAAATTGTCCTTTCATAATAGGACCCTTTGTGGTAAAGACTAGGTCCTGTTTGCCTTAGATCCAGGCCAAACTTAGTGAATTTGGGTTTACATAGTTACAAGGGAGGAAATATGACCCACACCAAGTCATATCTAAGAGAATATTGATGAGCATACAAGGCCCCTATGAGCATGAGCATGTTGAAGGATTTGATAAACTAGAAATTTGGAAACCTGTGCAGATTTGGAAGTCACTTTGCAACCTGATCATACACAACAAATAGAGTCTGTCATGCAGTAGATCCAGACACATAAAAATTCTCCAAGGTTGATTATTAAAGCTCCCAAGATGAGTGTTTATAACAAAAGGAGCAGTTTAGAGGCTTTGGGCACCATTGGTCAGCAAAATGTTGTCAAGAAGGTGAAGATCACACAGTCCACACAAGTAGTAAACCTGGAGGAGGAAGGCCCCAAAGAGACAATGAGCATGGATATGGTGGAGAGAAGATCCAAAAATGAAGAAGCTAATACAGAGAGCTTTCCATAAGGTGAAATCAGATCAAGGGTTTTCAGCAGCAAGAAACATACCTTTAGCAAAACACATGGGGCAGTCTACCAATCGAGAGAAGATTTAGCAAATCAGTATGTTGTGAAAGGAAGTATGGCCAATAGTGAGATAAGATATTTGTTTCCTAAAGTAGAAAGGACCTTCCATCACAAGTCTTCCCTGTTCTCATTCAGGGATCTAGAAAGAAATACATTTATCATAGCGGTGGAAGATGAGGATAAGGTGTCTGAAATCAAGCTACACTATGAAAATATTGGTTCCCCTGACAAGGTAAAGTTCCATAGAAACACTAGTGACATGATATATTTAGACTACCTGAATCTGATTCTAAGGGTTTCAAGACTAACAACCCATGCACTTAAATTAGATGGACAGTTGAAGCAGGAGAAATAATTCAACAAAGCATGGAAAACCCAGGTCAAAACATTGGAATTTGAAGGCCCTCAAGGGGTAAAAGCTTCTTTAAATGGGAAAGAGAAGATGATCCAAATCCTAAAGAAAAAGCTAAAGATGTCTACCATAAAACATCCACATACAACAGAGCTAGCTTCTGTAGAGAAAGAAAAGGAGACATCCAGACATGAAGCACTAAATTACAAAGATAAAGTATTGCAGTTTGAAAAAGAAAAAGAGAGTTGGTCACAAGGACAAGCAACAAAATCAGGTATGGTTGATATTGTACCTTATACTGTAGAAAGTGCATCAAGTGTTGATGGATTGGTTTAGGCTATGTCTCAAGTAAGCTTGAAGACAGGAGAAATAAAGTGCCTCAAGGAAATCATAGAAAAGCTGCAACAAGAGATGAAAATGAAAGATGAAAGATGAAAGGATGGCCCAAGTCCAAAAAAAAAATCAAGATTTGCAAGAGAGGTTCAACAAGATAAAGACGAGGTTGAAAGGTAAAGTACTTTTGCAAGGATCTAAACATGTAATCTCAGATGCTATCATTGTTGAGGCTGCTAATTTCAGGGTATACTTAAATTTTATAAATGACAAATACAACATGGATATCACTACTTGAAGCAGATGTACTATTGTAAATGAGACACTGGCGAAGAAGCCCTCAGAGTGGGCCTATAACGTTATAAATCTGTTGAATTCCATTCCCACTACTGATCTTCAAACCATTGGGGTAAAGGACAGAACTACACTAATCATTTGGGCCAGGAGGATCATCTCTAAGCACAATTTGCTCAAGTTAGTTAAAACCAAATATATACAAATGGAGCAGAGTATACAAGAGTTTAAGAATACATTTGAACAATTGTTTATCAAGGGCCTCCCACCATTTTGGCATGGCAAAGGGAAATTGTACAATCAAGAAGAATATAATTCTCTCCTCACCCAATGCAGAATGGATCATTCTAAATTTGAATCTATGGAAGAAAAAATGAAGGGACCAAGTTTGGTGGAATGTTTAGCCATGGACATTGATATTTTAAATCAGTTCAAGACAGTGAAGACTGGGCTACCAACTATGTCTTACTCTACTTGCATCAACTTGGAGATTATGATAAAATAAATGATGGATTACGATATTCCTTCTAATTCACAGTGGAAGGAGATCGTGTGGTTGGGTAAGAAAAAATGCCATGTTCCAGGGACCAACAAATAGCCTCCAGATGTAACTAATATGGAAAGTTTGACAGGTTTTCGGAGTAGGACATATGACGTAGAGGAATATGAGCAGTCAGAGAGATCCATCCCTAGTTTATGAAACATTTTTTTTTGTTGTGGTTTAATCATTGTAAATCAGTTCATATACCAAGACTGTCAGTTGAAATTATTATAGTCAGTTTTATAAGCTGAAACGTTTTGGTTTCGGCCATTGTAATCGAATTGTATAAGTACTAGAAACTCTGAATGAATTAATGTTGGCAGAAGTGAAAGGGCACTTTTTTGGTTGTTGTGAAATCTATTGTAATTTTCTGAAGCTGAATTGAATATATATGCAGAAGATTTTTAAGTCTCTATGAAAAGATTCTAATGGTGGTGTTATGAGTTTTGTCTTCCTTCATTGTATGTATTTCCTATGATCTTGTATTCCATTTACATTTTCATCTGTTTAAATTGGAGAGTTAAAGGTCCAGAATTCGTGTTGTGACACTCTCGGCTTAAGCAGTTTAAACTGTGTGTATTTCTTCTTAACTAATTCATAATTCATTTCAGTAATTCTCTGAAGCATTTATTTGTTTTCTCTTTCCTCTTACCACTCTGATTAAACTCAAATTACAACTCATATTCATTGCCTCATTTATCCTTTATCCTCTAGAGAGTTCTATCGGCCAGTCATTGTTTTTATTCACTTTCAGAATTTTGACTCCATAGCCCAAAGTGTCCCTCCCCTTCCTTAGCCACCAATTTTATAGAAACCCCCAAAACAAACCAAATCTAGCCATCGATTGCCAAAGAAATATCAAGTGACACGAGAGAGCCCTCTCTAAGTTGAGTAGGCTAGTGACCAACTCTAAATTAGGTTGAAACAATTACCTCTATTGTTTGTCTATTCAGTTGGAAAAAATTTACACAGTGCTAATAGATGGGTAATCTCATTTCATCTTCCATAGATCTTCCTGGGTTTCTTGACTGAGTATGTACTAACATTCTTGCAACAGTACTCCGATTGCTCTAACTACTCTGGTTACTCTGGTTACTTAATGCTTCTAAAAAAATAGGAGGAGTAATAGTACTTACTTTGATAGTAGGCGCAGTGCCTGAAGTTTCTGGTTCTCCTCGACGAGGTTCTTCATATCCTACTTCCTTTGTTCTTGCGGACTCTGAATACTCTTCGTCTGTTAGATCTGCTTCTTCTCCATTGTATAATCCCTCATCTCCATAGTTTTTCTTAAATAGGTTTGCAAGAGGAACTTCTATAAATGATCTCTCACTGCATGTGTGTCCAGTCTCTGTGTCACTGTCGCTGTCTGAATTCTTGAACATTAACTTCCCTATATCTTCAAGATATTCTTCTGATGCAATAACATCTTAATCCTTAGCTTCAAAAAGTGTAGAAACTTTCCTTTAGGTCCCTTAAAGAAATACCTCTCTACTTGACTATACGATTTGAATCTTTCAATGGAAAACTCAGTAATGTACCCTCCAATAGTGCTATCAAACCAGAGATCCACTGCTCTAGAAACAACGTTGTCAACTCTCTTGACCTTCTTGATCAATGTCGTTGTCCAAACCATAGGTGGTCTAGATTTGATATCAAACTGGGAATCTGCCAATCTGGCTAACCACTCGTATAACTCCTTATGAACTCCTCTGAAGAAAATTTCGTGTATGTCAGTAAAGATGTATATTCCCAACCATTCTTTTGTACTAATGCTAGGGTTCTTGTTCTAGGCTTCAACGAAGTCCTTTTCTTGTTCTTCTATCCACTTCTAAATTTCTATCTTCGATGGAAACCACCTTGACATTCCCTCAAGAATATCCCGGTCTCGACAATAGAACCATTTGTTGGCACACGGGCAGACCCAGGGTTCAATACTTACAGCGCACCAACAAGCCCTAACTACTAGCCCTTTCCGCAATACCTGCAAAGCAGATGCAGTCTCACCCGAAGTATCAATAGGGGGTTGAAAGACACAGGTGTCTACAACCAGAGAAAATGCAAAGGGATTCCAAACAAAACACAAAAAAATATAGCTATTCTTTACCACACTTAAGCCTACTTCGCAAGTTATATCTTTGATCTAACACAACAATGCAATAACAGTATATCAAATGGAAAATATCACAACATCAATCACATAGAACAACAAGATATATGTGTTTCACCCTCTCCATAGGGCTACGTCCACAAAACTATGTTTCTTGATATATTATGTGGAAACATACAGTTCTATTTGTGCACTTAGCTTGCATATCTCCTTCTCCTTCTCTCTTTCTCTCCCCTCCCTGCGCACCCAACTGTAGGGTTGATCTTCTCACCCAGCTAAAGATCTTACAATACAGACTCAATATTGCTCCCAACAACAACAATCACAATGAACAACGACAATCCTATTATCCATGAATGAACCCTCCCAGGTCTTTTAGACCTTTATTTTTACATTACATGGCAAAGTCTAGGTGTCAAAACCCTAGGTCAACTTGACCCGTGCTTTAAGGGCCTTGCCAACCTGTTTGTCATTCTTTTCCATGAGGTGCTCGAAATCACTCGTTGATGTATTTTTCCACTTGCTGAGTTGTCCATCATCCTTCTTCTTTGCTGCTTTATCTTCCTCGATCTTATCTTCCAATGGATAGCTTTTCCTTTATTTCACTCCTTTTATTCTTCTTTAACCACTTCGACCTCTCCTCGATTTATGTGCCTTCCATGCAGTTTGTACTTTGATTTCCTTCCTTAATATTCACTTCCTTCCATAACCAAGGGCCAACACATCCTCTTGTAGAAACACCTCATTTTCCTCATCTCATGTGAAATGTTGAAATGCAACAAACCCTCACTTTTCCTCTTTTTAGGATTTGTATTGTAAGTTTTTCTGCCTCTCTTAATAAGTTGAAATTATATGCATTATTGGTCATTCCTTTGGTTTATTAGGAGAATTGGTGCCATCATACCTAAGAGGAGAACTAATGCTTCTATACCTAGGAGTTATGTTATACAACCACGTGGTATATGGTGTTGGGTTATATTCTACTTTATCAGTTATCTACTTTGATCTTACCTTACTACCATAAGTTGACCCAGGTTCAAATTTAACAATATTCCAACAAAATCCCTCTAAAACTATCCCCCCCCCCCCGGTAAATGAGAAGGAAACGAAACACACAAGGTGTACTACGCATTCTCACCTGCGACATCTCTATGGGTGGATGTAATACTCAGATGCTTGCATCCTAGGAATGAGTGGAGATATGTGGTTGTACCTTGTGATCTTTATTTATTTATTCTATCCTCTTGATTAAAAAAATCATTCTTATTCATGCATGTGGAGTATCAGATCTAACTAGTTCCTTCATTCATTCATCTAGCATTTAATCCTTAACAACAATTGAGATGCATACATTCAGTCACATAACACAAGATTTACCATGGTTCACCCCCTCCTAGGCTATGTCCAAAAAGATTTGGCTCTCAAGGTCTTTATTATGTTTGAGCAATATGTCTCACCATGTGCATTTACAGTCTTGGATATTACAATCTCAATAGGCTTCCCGATCACTGTGAGCCTGACTAGATAACATCAGGCTCCTTGGCCTACGATCTAACCCTCGGGATTGAGTTGCTCAATTCTTCTCTAGCTCACCATCCTACGAAATGTTGTAGTTCTTACAAACCTTACAAACTTTACTCTCTTTACCTCCTAGGTGCTACTGATCTCTTTTTGTATCTATCCAAATTAGGTGCCCTCCTCTTAGACCTCCTAAGTACTACTTATCTCTTTCTGTATCTATCCAACTCAGGTCCTCTCCTCTTAGACCTCCTAAGTACTACTTATCTCTTTCTTGGATCATCATCCATTACAATATATTGCAAAAATGATAACCCTAATGTAGTTAGGTCTCCCTTGCATGCATGCCTCACATGATTCCCTCACATGTGCTTCTTTTCCTTCCGTTAATGATAAAAAATGTACTGGCATTTTTGCAAGAATGATGCCTAATATTGTAGGGAACATTTTACTACCTTCATTAACTCCAAATACAAATATGATTGCACCATTGGAAATATTATGATTTGTAGATGTCGATCGACTATTCAAGATTGCAAAACGGACTCTCCATGACTGAGAAAATTGATTTTTCCCAAAGAAGTTTATTTCTGTAAAATCTCCCTTTTCGGTGGTTTAGGGGAATAGGACGACTGTTCATTAACCACCGAAAGCAGTGCTTTCGATAGTTAATCCACCTAGAAGTTTTCTATGTTAACCACCGAAAGCCTGTAATGACCAGAGTACTTGAAATTTCGCCTAGATCAGGAATTTTTGAATCATAATGAGATGAAACCTCTTGGAATAGATAGGTGGTGAATTATCAAGTCGGATCCAATGGTTACATTGATGGATAAAGGCAAAGAAGAGGTGTTTTAATCAAGTTTGGTACATTTTTCAAAGGCAAAAATATAGGGATTTTGGCACACCTCAGCAAATTCAAATTTTACCTTTTGGAAGAGTCATCAGTTAGCCTTGGGAGGCTGTTCTACACTACACCAACAATCAACAGAGAGAAATCTGGGATTTGCCTCTTTTTGGGGAAGCATCCCACTTCTTTTGCAACTGAATTTTGACTTACTATTTTTAGTATATCTGATCCTTGTTTTTAGGATCCCATAACTACTTTTGTAAAGCTATAAATCTTAGAATAGAAGAAAAACAAAGGGTTCGATTTTGGGTTCTACATGCTGCTACTGTAAGAGAGACTTATTCTTAATATATGAAACATTGCAAGCTTCCTTTAGTTGTGTTGTCAGACTTTTTCTTTTCTGTTCTCTGATATATTACAAGTGAATGATTTCTTTATTGGTGCTTATTCAATCTACATGTGACTGTCATCTCACTAATTGATTGATTAAGTTAAGAATCATAAGTTATTTCCTTAGTTCTTAAACCCATTGTGCTTGTTTTATATGAGTATAATCTGGTTCAATAGCTATTTTCTCTTCTATTTAATCAAACCTTGTCTGATTGCATTCCTAGAAGGCCTTGTGATATTTGATATCTCTAGACAGTCTTAAACACATAGTCCAGTCCCGAGATATTCATCTTGATCCAAAAACCACATCAATTATTAAGAAAATATTTCCCAAAAAGAGTTAGTTACCAGGCATCTTCGACTTATAGCCTAGGAGAGTTTCCTGGATGATAACAAATTGGCGCCGTTGCCGGGGAGCGAGTTCAGAAGTTTATCTTCCTGGGAGAACGACACATCAGATCTATTTCTTGATGATAGACAAGGAGTAGACACTATCAGGTTGTACATCATCTATCTGGCAACTCCATGAAGGATGGATATGTTGGCGATTCCACTGGTATGACATGAACAAAATCTTAGCCAAGAGGTATGCATTCTGTGATTTTTCTAGCATTGTTGGTTACCCTAATCAAGTACCTAATAGAGATGAATGGGAGAATAGTATTCCCATATTCCGAGGTGAGGAGTGGGAAATACAGGCTGAACATTTGTTGGATTTCCATGAATTCATTGACCGACTTGAAATTGTACATGAGGATGTTCAAATCAAGCTGTTCAAATTTTCTTTAGAGGGAATTGCTCTTGACTGGTGTCGGTCTCTTCCGGATGCAAGTGTCATCTCTTTAGCAGATTTTCATGCTGCTTTTCATGTGTTTTGTAAAGACCTATTTTCAGCTGATCTTCTTTTTCCTGAGTGTTGTCATGAATTCCATCTTTCAAAATTAGAACTTCTTGAAAAGTATGCTGTCGAAGAAAATTCTCTTCATCATGATCAGGAGATCAATGATTCACACTATGATAATCTTAGTTATGCTTTTGACATCATATCAAACACATCTACTGTTGTTAGTTGTCATGAAGATCAGATTTTTCTCTTTGAAAACTTTGAATATGTTGAGCAGGCTGATGTATCAGTAGAAGACAATCTCAAACCTGCAATAGATAGTAAGGACAACTTTCAGTATTTTGATTGCAGTACACATGAAGAAGAAGATGATGAGGGAAGCTTATGGTTTCCAGATTTGTAAAGACTGTCTCCTCTTTAGCTAGAACATCAGGAAATTTGTAGCAGGTATGAAAAGGAAGATGACGAGCAGAAAGGTTCAGGTCAGAAATTGAGTTCGTATTTTTCTTCAACATAGATCAAGCAGTTTGCATTCAACATTGATATAAGTAAAAGCAATCAACAACTTAAACACAGTGAGTTGGATCAACAACTCAAAGAGGTATTCTTTCATGATTTTTATGACCCTATTGCAAACTTTTTGGAATCTAGGAGCAGCATAAATATCAAAACATTTTTGTCAGACGAGGGACAATTTTGTTTCTGTTATCGACTATATTTCTGCATGATATGGTTTCCATCATTTTTTGGGTTAAGATCAAGAATAGTTTTAGGAAATAATTTTCTGACATGGCTTCATTGGAAGCATGATTTCACTTGATGAGAGGCGGTATAGTTGGTTAGAGTACGAGTTAGCAGTAGAATAAGCTCTTCATCTGAGCAAGCAAATTCTTTCAGTTATTGGTTGATGAATAAGAAAAGAAAGCTACAAGCAGACTACAAGTTCACAAAAAATGTAATGGTATTTTTTAAAAATCCTGTTCATATCCCTCTCATTTCTACTTGTTATTTTTGTGGCCAATGTCTTTAATTCCAAGTTCTTCATGGATTTTCCGGTGATTGATTTTGCCCAGCATCCTTAAAATTTTCCCCTCTTGACCTACAATTGTTAGCCCTAATCTATTGCATTCTGTCACTGTCTTAAGTCTAGAATCTCTAATCTCAAATCAAAAGTCTAAGCCTATCGGTGTTGATGGTTTGTTTTTAAAAAAACTATCCCATGAATTAGCTTACCTACTAAACCATTTAATATGCCATATTCCAATTCATATGTTATACTGTCTCACATGCTATCTACGCATTCAAATTCAAAGCCATGAGTCATTTATACATCTGGAGTACTACCTGTTCCTCCAGTCTATACATCTCAATTAAATCAACGTCTTCCTTCTCCAAGAGTTCATCCTTTGTTTGCAAGCCCACCAGGACCCCCAGGGGCATATCCATCTATGGCTGTTATTCCTCCAGTGTGGTCAACAGTTCCTAGGGCTACACCAAGAATGCCTGGTTCTGATACAGGAGTATTTCTTCTATGCAGTGGCTCAGGTAGTGGATCAGGTCAGCCTGTATCTTTGCTCCAGCAATAGCAAGGAGTACTTGATATTCCTACTGGGCTACCTATTAACGAACAGTCCTTAAATCTTCCTTCTTCCATAGAGTCTCCTGGAAATTCATGTTCTACTTCAAGATTATCAAAGATGGTAGAACCAAACCAATTAGCATTTGACAATCTTGATAAGGATTCAGAGAGATCAAATGCAATTCTATCTTTGCAGTCTTTCCCTGCTAAATTTGACTTTGCAGGTCCTAAAACTGCTCCTAATAAAGATATGGTAAACAAAATCCCAAAATCAGATTCTAATGCAAGCAAAACGACTATCAATTTATTTAATGAGGATGATCATTCACAGCCTCATATCAGTCCACCTCATTTTGTACGGCCCTTATGGACAATATCATTATTTTCAGAATGTACCATGGTGTTTGGGCGGGCGATAACAATAAATCATCCCGGTGATTATAAAGGACCTCTAAAACTTTCTCTGTCTTCAGGGTCATTAATTGTTATGCAAGGAAACAGTGCAGATGTATCAAAGTACTCAATTTTTTCTTCTCTAGGACAAAGGGTCAGTATTACTTTTGTTAGGGTGCAACCAAAGAAGGGGTCTACTTTTTCAACCATACCCACAGGAATGTCACACTCTTTATCCCTATCAAATTCACACCGGCCACAACCAACATCTCGACAGTCAAGTACAAATGCTTCAGTCCCAGTTCCTAGAGGAGGAGTCGGCCAGATGGTTACTAAGTGCTATAATATGGTTCCCATACCAAATTAATTCACATGCCATGCAACTACATCAAATCCTCAGGTCGATTGAGTGTTTAATGGATGAGAAAGATGTTAGAGGGTTTATCAAATGAGATTAAATTAAACAGCTTGCACCACTAATTCTCGAGCGCGTCAAAGGGCCCTGCGAACAGGTTTTGATTGAAGTAGGAGATAATGTAGATAATATTCATGCGGTTGAAGTTGTTGGCTCAGGTTCTCGTATTCCTGCAATATCCAAAATATTGACCGAGACTTTTGGAAAGAAACCAAGGCAAACAGAGAGAAGATGACTCGGATCATGTTTAAAACTTTTAAGATTGGATCTTGCGGAGCAAAATTTGACATATGCAAGCGCCGAGTTCGGTTTTTCAGATTGTAGGGTATCTATTTGGATATCGTGTCCTTTGCATGTGTAACAAGTGTTGAGGGCTGTCTCTAAAATATGGAAGGTCGTTTTATATCAGCAAGCCAAGGATTAAGCCACAGATCAAGCCAAATACCGAGTCAATCCAAGTCACGAGTCGACATGCAAATACCAAGCGCCAAGTTCTCTATTTCACAGATGTCTGCCCTGTTTCGATGATTTCTTCAGTTTGAAGGATCCAAGGAACGCTTATTGTGGAAGACCTGTTCCTTTCCAAGGTTACTATGGAGCGGGGTGTTGGTATTTTCATCAAGGAAGCAGTAGGTGATGAGGAGTCAAGCGTTTTCGGTTTTGAGGGAACATTTTTATGCTTGCTGCTCAGATCACAGGGCAAAGGCACGCTTTTCTTGGAAAATACAAGGTTGGATTTTCAGAAGAGGGGAGAGTATTGGCACTGGACTTACAAAGTACTACACAAGAAATGCTTACAGCCCTGTCTGAGGTGTTGTTCATTCATGCAGGACTACAGCAACAACTAAGGTTATTTCTGGGTTGGCTTTGGGATACAAATCTGTTATTATTCATGTATGTGCTATTACAGTAAGCATTTTTGTCAATTTAGTTTGGCTACCAGGCATGGTATTGTAGTAGCTTTTTTGGGCATGCTTAGTATAATTGCAACTAATGAGATGTGACTCAGGTAGCACCTGGCGAAGGTCAAAATTCACGTGGAAGATCTGAAAACAGTGTTGGTGGAAGGTGTGTTTTAAGTACCAGACCTATAACCAATAACAGGGTTCCATTTTTCAACAGTTTAGATGTACAACATTAGACTGAATCGGTAGGAAGATTCCTTTCATGGCACACAAATCTTAACAGTTTATCTGCACAAGCAGGGGATATTAACTCAAAAGGGGAAGGAAGCTTTGTGCTCTTGAATGAAGACAAAAATAACTCCCATACCAATTACTTAGCTCATCATTCCAATCTGCATTGCACCAAGAAAATAAAGGGGCCAAATGAAGTCATTGTTGATGACCATCCCTTACACATTTGTTCTGCCAAATGCTATCGTCCATATCAAAGAGAGGATTTCCAGACATATGGGAATAAGAAGAAAAGATGGACTATAATTATCTGAACGATTTACCCCAGGTCAGAGATACTTTTCTATCTTCCGAGGCTGGAGAAACTCTAAATGATTCTCAAACCAATTCTGCAATCAGGAACAAGTTGGATTGCATTTAGAATCAGACTCTCATTGAAAAGGATGATTGTCAATTCTAGTCAATCTTGCATCAGAAAGGTATGTTAACAGGAAAATCTTATGGTGTACCAAAATTACTGAGGGAGTTAATTCAAGGGTATACATTTCTTGAAATTACAAAAGAGCCCCATTCTTTATAAGGACAAAGGGATTGAATGACAGGCCTGGATATCTCAACACAAACACTTACAACTGCCTCGCAGTGCTTCAAGGTTGCCGGACACAATTGGAGGAAATTTGCCAGGTGTCCATTATATTCGAGATGTTGTTGATACTGATTTATTGGTATATTCTATGCAAAGTGCCAAAAACTTGTTATAATCGGAGGTGGTTACATTGGCATGGAGGTTGTGGCCGCTGCTGCTACTTGGAAGATTGACACCACGGTAGTATTTTCTCAAGAGCATGTCATAGCTAGACCACTTGGATTAGAGGCCCTTGCTCAAATTGCCACTTCTATGGAAGGAAAGTTGCAAGTTGAAACCCATCAGGAGGAGACTACAAGTTTAGTCAGAGAGAAAAGAGCTTCATCTAAGAAGCCCTGAAGTCAGTTACCAACACGCAAGTAATTAGAATTTTGATATTTTTATTTTTGAAATACTTTTGTTTTTCAGTGGTTTAGGCGAGCCCTCCAGTGCTCATTAACCACCGAAAAGAAGTGATTTTGGTGAATAAGGTGTTTAAATCCAAATACTGTTAACCACAGAAAGTTGTTTTTACTAGAATATTCAAAATTTTGCCCAGATTCGAGGTATTCAAGTTGGAATGATGTGAAATCTTTTGGAATAGAATGATTATGAATTATCAAACCAAGTCTAAACACTATTATTGAAGAAGAAAGTCAAAAAGAAGTTTTTTGACCATATTTGGTCATTTTTAAAAAGGCTACCTGCATATATCAGAGGATCTAGAAATGCTTTGTATCTGAAGTTGCTATTGTACTGATACACGATCCGGAAAAGGTTTACAGAGACATGGTTGCAACCGACAACACCCTTCATTAGTGGTTTCACAGCCTGAGTTTTTATTATTAATGTAGACTTATCTGTGGTTTCTTTATGATTGTTCACACAATCTAGTGGATCTCTGGTTTGTTATAGTCCTTGATCCTACTTCTATACCTTATGAAAATGCTAGTGGTGGTGCAGCTTGGTTTCCTCATTATGTTTATGGAAGGCTGAAATATGCAATTGGTGAAAATCCTCATTTCTCTCCTAATCATGGAAGATAGTCATGGTGGATGTGCCTGTTGACCTCATATTGATAATTGGAAGCGTTGTAAACAAGGAGAGGAGCTTCGTCTAACAAACCCCGAGGTCTTTGTACTCTTGCAAGTAATCGAGATTCATTAAGTTTTGATTTTTGGGTAAGTTTCTATTTTCAGTGGTTTAGGCGAGCCTGTGTGTGCTCATTAACCACCGAAAAGTCTGAATGACTCCATGGCCCAATACTAAAGGCACAAGGTCTGCTAGGTTCTTGGAAACCTTGCAGGGAGGTCTCCATCCCAGTTGGAGCCAAATGTTAACGATAAAAAATGCACTGGCATTTTTGCAAGAATGATTCCTAATATTGTATGGAACATTTGACTACCTTCCCTAGCTCCAAATCCAAATCTGATAACACCATTGGAAAGATTATGATCTATAGATGTCGATCGACTATTCAAGCTTGCAAAATGGACTCTCCATAACTAAGAAATTTGATTTTTCCCAAAGAAGTTTATTTCTATAAAATCTCCCTTTTTGGTGGTTTAGGCGAACAGGATGACTGTTCATTAACCACCGAAAGTAGTGCTTTCAGTAGTTAATCCACCTAGAAGTCTTCTATGTTAACCACCGAAAGCTTGTAATGACCAAAATACTTGAAATTTCGCCCAGATCAGAAATTTTTGAATCATAATGAGATGAAACCTCTTGGAATAGATAGGTGGTGAATTATCAAGTCAGATCCAATGGTTACTTTGATGGATAAAGGCAAAGAAGAGGTGTTTTAACCAAGTTTGGTACATTTTTCAAAGGCAAAAATATAGGGATTTTGGCACACCTCAGCAAATTCGAATTTTACCTCTTGGAAGACTCATCAGTTAGCCTTGGGAGCTATTCTGCACTACACCAACAATCAACAGAGAGAAATCTGGGATTTGCCTCATTTTGGGGAAGCATCCCACTTCTTTTGCAACTGAATTTTGACTTACTATTTTTAGTATATCTGATCCTTGATTTTAGGATCCCATAACTACTTTTGTAAAGCTATAAAGCTTAGAATAGAAGACAAACAAAGGGTTCGATTTTGGGTTCTACATGCTGCTACTGTAAAAGAGACTTATTCTTAATATATGAAACATTGCAAGCTTCCTTCAGTTGTGTTGTCAGACTTTTTCTTTTCTGTTCTCTGATATCTTATGAGTGAATGATTTCTTTATTGGCGCTTATTCAATCTACATGTGACTCTCATCTCACTAACTGATTGATTAAGTTAAGAATCATAAGTTATTTCCTTAGTTCTTAAACCCATTGTGCTTGTTTTATATGAGTATAATCTGGTTCAATAGCTATTTTCTCTTCTATTTAATCAAACCTTGTCTAATTTCATTCTTAGAAGGCCTTGTGATATTTGATATCTCTAGACAATCTTAAACACACAGTCCAGTCCCTAGATATTCATCTTGATCCAAAAACCACATCAATTATTAAGAAAATATTTCCCAAAAAGAGTTAGTTACTAGGCATCTCCGACTTACAGCCTAGGAGAGTTTCCTAGAAGATAACACCTTCCAGTTTTCCTTTCTTCCCCTTGTGCTTCTCCCCCCAAAAATAACCTCTTTCCTTAGAATGGGTTTGCTTCCAATAGGCACCCAACACTGACACGTGGCTCATCCTGAGCCACCTATGCTTTACGCGCTTCTTCAACAGCTCCTGCTAGAGTGTGGAACTTGTTTGTGAGTTCCCTTCCTTGTATTTGAGCCTGCATGATATTTTCTTTGAACACATTTAGCACTTGCATTGTGATATCCTCCATGATCATTTTTGTGCATTCTTCCTGTGTTTTCACAATGTTCTTATTTCCTCCTCTTCCTACACAATGACCTCCACTTCTAGCTCTTGGAGAGGTTCCATTTGAGCTTGTCGGTCCTTCTTCTGCATGTGCACAGCTATTAGCTTTGCTTCCAGCTTCTTCATGTCTTGCATTCCTTTGAGGCACTCGATGATCTTCATCATTTTCTGCCTCTGCTTAAGGTCCTGGATGGTTGCTCTTATCTTTTCCTCTTCCTGGTCCCAGTGATAGACCTGTTGATCTTCTTCTCTCTTTGTCCATAGTTGTGTTTCCCTATCAAACAAGTCGATAATTGCGCTAACTTGTCGTTCCATTTCATCCATCTGTCTGGATTCTTCTTACTTCATTTGTTCATTCACCTCTGAGGGAGTGGTAGGAATGATTTGTTCCTGGCGGTTCTTGTTATTCTACCTATATTGATCAATTGTTTATAAAATTTGATCAATTTTTTGCATTTTTGTGAGATTTTCTATTTGCGCGATTTTTGGAATTCTGTCATAGGCTGCAACCACTCCCTGCTTGAGCCTATCCACACAATATTTCAAGTATTTGGTCTTGATATTAACTTGCTTGAGCACCAACTCCAAATACTCTTTGTTGTCCTTTGTGTGTTGCAACACTATTGAGTTTGTTCATGCACGCGACTGCGCCTCCTGTGTGACACTTACTTTTAGCTTGTATAGTGGCTTGGTTGGTATCCGCTACATTACTAACTGTATCTCTGCCAGATCTTTCAAGGGTGTCTGGGCTACAATATCAGCGATGTGCAACATGCTGGGTGTAATGTGGAAGGTCGGGCTCATCTGTACTATCGTCTGGATCATCTCATGTTCACTCGGCACAGCCTTGGCTCATGTTTCTGATGTTGCGGGGAATGACTATGTTTTTCTATCCACCCTTTGTGCTTCTTTGATCTTCTCTAGGACCTACCTTATGTTAGTCAACTCATCCTAAATTAGGTCCTTTTGGTGCTAGGCATCTTCAAACTCCTCAGCTGCTCAATCCTGGACTCTTTCATCCACAATTTCTGCATCGTCCTCAATGATTGTATATTCTAGTGGCTGCTTGTGTTCCTTATCCTTTTTGCGCACATCCATTGGAGTCGCCAATTTTTTTGCACAACCTAGGTATAGTGCAGCCTGCGAGAATTAGAGTTTCGCACCCTGCAACATATGCAGGCTGCGAAGTCCTTATGAGAGCCTGAACACATAACTGTAGAGACATCACCAGAATGACCAAAATAATGTGTAACACTAGTGTGTATGATCAGCCTCTTGGTCTATCCTTGTTCCTGTGGGGTAGAAACTGATGGGGTTCCTTGTGCTATCGTAACCCCTTTTTTCGATTCTTTCGATGCTTGGGTGGTGTCCTTTCTCCCGGCCAGTGTACCATTCTTTGGTACACCCCCCTTCTTTTCTTGTTTCAACTTCTAACTTGGATTTGGCTTCTTAGGCATAGCTTTATCCCCGTCATGTGTCTGAACTTGCCCTGCATCAACCTCCTTACCCATGGGCATCTCTTGAGTAAGAACTGGAACTCTCCATTCATCTTGCCAATCCCTAATTTCCATCTCTATGTCTTCTTCCTTGATGCAATATTAAAATTGTAGCCATTCCTTCTCGGGATCCCTTTGCGCTTGGATCCATATGGTGTACCTGGTCACTTTGAAGGTGGTGATGTTCCAGTATTGCACGACCACTTCTGGAGTAATTCACCAAGTGTTGGAAATTATTTCTTGGAGGTCGTTGTAATACCCCGCGAACATTCTTGCATTTGTACTTATGACTTTGGGATCTGAAGTGCTCCCCAATGATGTGTACCATGCTATGTGACAACGACTAGTCCACTCACAAAAGTATGTGTAATGGGCTCCCTCCATCTGATCAAGGCGATCAAGATGAGGAGCCAAGAGTAATGAAACTTTTTCCCCAGGTCCTATGCATCTCTGCAGTCCTCAAGGAACAGGTTTAATAAGTACAGGGCCTAGCTAAGCATAGTGCCCTCCATGCACTGTGTTGTAGCCATGATGATCCTGACAGGGACTTCCTCCTTGCGGAACTTCCTGAGCAACTTTCAAGCCATGAGTTTGGTGGTCAACCTTTTTTCTGTGTCGTTGATGCACTTGATGATGATTCCATGCGATCCTCTCTCTGTGTCATATGTATTTTTCATCTCCTCTTCCAATGCCTTCTCCTTTGTCTTGTTGTTGAGGTACTTGTCAGGCTACTAAATTGTAGCTTTTAAGTGTCCTGAATCACTAAATTGTCAAACCAGGGTTGGTATACTTCGAGCTGATACACAGTATGTGCAGGCAAGCGTCTAGTCTTTATTTGAATGCTATCCTAAAAATGAAACATGCACCTATTCTGAAAACTTGAATTCTGATGACTAATTCAAAACTGAGCATTTCCTACGAAATCATAAACAGAAGCAAAACTGTCTAATACTCAAAGGCTAAGATTGCTATTTCTATTCCAAAGCACAGTTCTACAAAATCATTCTAACTCTATGTTTGACCATCTACCATCAGCACTATCATTTAAATCATGACACACAGAGTACTGTCTAAATTGCATTCATTCTGGGCATTCAAAACAACTCTAAGGCTATCTACAGGAAAACAAATCTACTGCTATCTACAAGAAAGCAAATCTAATGTTAAAACAAATCTAAAGCTATCTACAGAAAAGCAAATCTAATGCTAACTACAGAAAAGAAAACCTAATGCTATCTAACTGGAAAACGAATCTAATGTTGCTAACTGGTAAACAAATCTAATGCTGTTAACTGGTACCAGGAGCTCCTAACTATAACCTATCTATCTTAAGCACACAATGCAACTAATGTTTAACCAAGCAAAATGCATGCTACTCTGAGTTAAGAAAAGAAAGCGAAAACTAAGCAATCATATGCATATGCTACTCTACAGGCATCAGTACTGCGTTTAGCATTCATCAACAGGAAAAGATATGGTCTGGAAATCGAGTCTGTTAAGGAATGAATAGCACGATTCTGAAGCRTTTAGACTGTAGTDTATATAAGCATTCACACACCATGAGAAAATGAAACTATACTAAACCAAAAGCAAATCTATAAATGCTGAGCAAACCACACGATATTGAAGCAAAACTAAACTGTAACAACACACACACTAAACTAATCTATTGCTAATGAAAACAGCAGCGTGCACCAGCTTGGCGGGCCCAACCAAATGGCGCAGGCGCTGTGGGAAACGAACAGAGCCGACTAACTCACACGATGTAAATACGAAGGAATTCGATGCTCCATTAACTCATCAAAAGCACAGTATTTAACTCATGTTACAGTCAACATATACGCAGCAACAATTTATATTAAACATAGGTTCAGCATAATCAATAACAATAACAACAGTAATGGTAATTGTGTCTTCATGTGTAACTCGTTCTCAGGAATGAACGCGGGTTTATATCCCAGTCATATTGTTTGTAATAGTCTAAAAACAAAGAAAACAGAAAGCAACGGATCCCTAATCCGAGAGTAGTCTTGCAACGAAACTGAAAAACTCATTTCACAACTTCATGACACGTAGTGTCACGAAGTGTGAACACTTGAAGAATAATCGATCCAAGGTAATCATCACACTCTCGAGCATTCTGTGGCAACGTCTCCAGCTGTCATGTGACTCTGCTATCCCTTCATCGAACCATAACGCATGCCATGATGCACCGATTCCGAACTGCTCCACTGGTACCGCTACGGTGTGAGTTGGTACCTGGTACCGGAACCCTGCGCCAAGAATAGCAATGGTACCTACCCAAGTGATATTAGTCCATTTATCAAATTAAAGTATTAAAAATGCATAATAATAACTTGAATTTAAAAGATACCTTAGGTGACCCCTTTGAGTGGTAAAAGGATGTTGATTATATCAAAAGGAGGTCAAAAAGGGTGGTACTGGC
>JZKD02S1960192.1:177157-209009 GCA_000966675.3 Picea glauca | reverse complement strand
ATAGCCCCCCCAGACCCTGCAGAGGGGGTGCCCCCCCTCTGCACTCCCCCACGTGGAAGAGTGTACATACTTCTGGAGTGTACATACTTCATGGGGTATAAACACGGCTAAAAGAAAGGACCTCTAAATCAGGAAGATAATCAGGCTCCACAACCAACATAAAATACTAGGTATTTCATGTTCTAGTACTCATATTCTCAAGATGTTGTATGCAGCCATCTTGTATAAGTGTCTTGCAATCAATTAATAGTCTGCAGCTCTGACTACCGGATTTTTCTTCTACGCAGTGTTGAATTCTTGTGGCGTAGTCCCTGTACTCAAGTATTGAATGATGTGAGCAAAATATTCATCAGCTACTTGGACTGAAAATAACTGTGCATTAGGGAATTTTTCCTCTAGATTCATGGTTTCCTCTCCATTGGCGATCCTTGACAGGTGATCAAGTCCTTCATTCAACTTCCCTGGTTTGATTATCACTTCAAAGTCAAATTCCTATAACACCAGTAACCATCTACAAATTCTGCCCCCCCCACCCCCACCCCCGACATTGGATTGTTGACTAGGTATTTGAGAGATGAATGATTTGTAAACATATTGAAATGTTTTCCAAGTATTTTATGAACTTTTGAAGTGCATAGACCATAGCTAGGCCTTCTCTTTATGTGGTATTGTAATTCTTCTCTGACTTTGACAGTTTTCTCCTAGCAAATGCTATAGGATGGTCCAATTCCCATGTTCTTGGTTGCGCCAGAATGGCTCCACGTGTTATAGTTGATGCATCTACGTTCACATGAAATGTTTTTTCCCAATATGGGAATACTATTATTGGTGTGGTTACCATAGTATCTTTTAGAGTGTCCAATCCTCGCTAATAGTCCTCATTCCACTGAAACTTGCTATCTTTTGTCAACAGTTTATCCATTGGTGCAATGATCTATGCATACCCTTTTATGAATTTATTGTAGTATCCTATGTGTCCCAATGTTTCTCTTAACTGATGTACTGATTTTGGTGGTGGTAGATTAACAATTACTGCAATATTGGCAGGATCTACTAGCAAGCCTTGTTTTCACACTATATGGCCCAATGGTATCCCAAAATGTGTTTCAAAGATGCACTTCTTGATGTTTAGAGATATTTGACATTGCCTGCATTTTTCTAACATCAGCCTCAACACCTCTACATGGTCTTTCAACAAACTATAGATGGTGCAATCATCTAGATATACCTCTAGAAACTAGTGGATGAATTCTTTGAATGTAATTATGACTACTCTGGAAAATATTGTTGGTTCATTCTTTAGTCCAAAAGGTTGATTGTGTACTGGTAGGATCCCCATTTTGTGGAAAAATTGGTCTTGTACCTGATTTCTAGGGCCCCCATTTTGTGGAAAAATTGGTCTTGTACCTGATTTCTAGGGCTATCTTGATCTGATGGTAGCTTGAGAATCCATCGGTGAATGAGTAAGCTTCTTGGCCTCCTACATTCTCCAACACCTCATCTATGAAAGGGGTAGGGAAAGGGTCATGTAGGAAAGCATCATTCAGCTTCCTCGGGTTGAAACATATCCTTATCCCTCCATTCTTATTCTCATGAATGACCATAGGGCTTACCCATTCAAATTCCTCCACTTGTTCTATGATTCCAGCCTCCAACATCCTGTCAATTTCTTCTTTCACTTTTTGCTTATATATTGGGTTTAGTCTATAAGGTCTCTGTCTGACCGGTCTTGCCTCAGGTCTAAGAGGTATCTTCATGTCACCTAGCTCTCCTACTATGCCTTTCATTTCCATGAACGTTGTTGAGAACAGGTCATTGTACTCATGCAGTAACTCTGTTATGCTTTATATTGTTTGCTCATCCCAGTAGTCTCCAATGCTGGCCATTTTGGGATTCTCAGCTTTCCCAATGTTGAATTTCTTCACCTTGATCACCGTAGCAAATAATTATGATTCCAGAGGTCAACCTTCCACCTCTCTTTCACCTTAAACTTTTTTTATCTGAATGTTGTGTGGGTCATCTTCATTTGGTGCTTCTTCCTTCACATGGTAGCATGAAAATAGTTCTTTTACCGTCTGTATGTTCTACTATTGATATTTTGTCATAAGTTCAACTTATGGTTCCTTAATGAATATCACCCCTACGATTTGTTTGAGTGATGAGTCTATGTTTTGGTTCTCATGTTCAAATGAGAAATTGACTGTAAAATTATGTTGTAATATTGTCCAATCTATAGTTCCTCCGTGCAATTCCTGGTCTATATACCAGTTTACTGGAATCTCTTCTAATGTGTGAATAAAGTGACGAGGCCATTCCTATGGTGGTGTCATTATCCATAGTGTTTTTCACTTCTCCGAGTGTTTTTTTGGTGTCCCATGTCCATCATATCTTTGCAGTTGGTTTCTTCCTTGTTCAATGCCAAATCTGATGCGCAATAATCGCTTACATTGGTACCAGTCCTTGACTATCTCTTTGTGCACACCCCACCATCTTTCAGCTGTTTCCTTAAGTGCTATATATAGATATAAGGGCCTCTGATTTTATAACACTTCATCTTTGTATCTTGTTAAGAACACTTCTAAGTCAGTCACCCCATGGAAACTGGGAGGTTCTCTTATATGTGTACATACCCATCTTATTGCGTGGTCTATTCTTGCACATCTTCTTGTGGAGACTTTGTGTAACCTCTGTTGCCAATTCTCCAACCTTGTATCTGAGTCTCACATGCATGACATGATACTTCTCCAACTGATTACCCCATCTGCAGTTGGATTCACATAATATTCTTCTCATGTAGTGGTTTTGTACAACTAGTTAATTTCCTCCAGGTCTAAACAAGTGGGTTCTACAAACCTTTCCCCTTTTGATGGATCTAATGGCGCAATGACTTTGTATTCTCCTGAATTGAATTTCATCTTCCTCATCTTTAAGTTGATTATGGCCTAATTGTTAAATTCACAATCCAAGCCAAGCAATGTCAGATAAGGTTTTGTGCCATCCACTATCTCTATCACCTCGAAATCGGCTTTAGTGCACACTCCATCCAAATCTACTGTCATCCCCTTTAGCCTTCCAACTGGTAGAACTTTGTGTTGATTTGCTAGTTTCAGCTGAACATGGAATATCCTAATGTGGGCTCTCCCATACATTTCCATGTCTTCTTGGGTAACACATTTACTTCGGATCCTAAATCTAGTATAATATCTCCCATGTTGAAATCTCTAATGTTGACGTTTAGTCTGAATTCTTTTCTTGTTCTCCTCCTTGTATGTAGATGACTGTTTTCTAACTGTTTTTTGTTCTAGCTTTCCCTCTACCTCTGTGCTACATATTTCTAACATATTGTGTAACACTTTAACAAATGATGAATCATTTAGTAGTTTAACATGGGATTGCAGAAAATCCTTAATCATACTTACTTGTCCTAGGGGTTGTGCTCAATTAGTGTGATCCAGTGATGGAGGCATATTACATGTTGGTAATTCCTGAGTATGCTATGCAGTTGATGTCGATGCAATGTATATCTTCAATAATTTTTGTCTGGCCTACTTCAATATCTCCTTTTCATTATGTGATTCAAACTTCTTCTATGGTTCTACACTCTTCTTCACCCATTGGTGTTGTGATGGATCTTGTGTTACTACATCATTTCCAGTCTTTCTCCTCCGCACGTAACTATGTTGATATTTCTTTTGTCATCCTTTTCTTCCACCAAAATCCACTGAAAATTACTACTGTTATGATTTCTCTTTTCCTATATCTTCTCCAATAGTGTGGGGCAGTCTTCTGTGTCATGATCTGATGTGCGACAATACATACATGTCACAAGTGGAAGTGGACATTCTCCTGCATAGTTTTCTGGTTGCTGACAGTTGTGGAATACCACTGGTCCTCTACCTCTTCCAAAGCCTTCTCTTTCTCTTCCCCCACCTCTATAGCCAACTCAATCTCCTCACAGTGCATTGTACTGGGGAATCTTGTTATACTATGCAGTATTATAGTATGGTTGCACAGTATTGTATTGTGGCTACGCAGTGTTATATTGTTGTTGTGCAATGCTATACTATTGTTGCAAAGTTTTATATGGGGCTGGTACTTGGCTAAACTGTGGTGCACCTTGCCCGGTCATCATTTATGCCTTCACCCTATAAGCATCTGATGTTCTTTCCCTCATCAGGTCTATGTTCCTACAATCTTTGTCATCATGGCCTACTGACTTGAAAAAGTTGCAATATGAACTCTTAGGTACTTTCCGGTATTCCTACATCATCATAAAATGATATGGATCATGCCCATGTTTCTTATAGATCTCACACCATAGTCCTCATGTTGGAAAAGGGTTTGGTAGTCATGTTTCCATGTAATGCATGAATGTTGGGCATTCATTCTTATGGTGTCCTTCTGTCCTACATGTGGTACACAAAATGACTTCTCTTTTGTCCTTACCCATGTTCTAGTTTAGCTGAAATGTTAAGTTCTTCAGATGCTCCTTCAAATCCTCTATGGTTGGATATGTCTTTTGATATTGGTTCTCTTCCAGTTGTAGGACTGCCTGCAGAGCCTCTGCCTGGGTCTGAAACTTTTGTTGTTGCAAGGGGTATTTCAATTATGGGAGCAGTGAATTGACAAATATATGCCTATGCTACATATCTATCATGACACACTTTAGCTTTCCCTCCAGTTGTTTGAATCTATTTTTAGTCTCCCACACAGATTCTCCTAGTTTCTATCTAATCTCTATCATTTCATTCATGTATTGATCCTCTCAGCTAGGCTTCTAGAATTCATTTATCAATAGCTATTTGATATCCCCAATCATTATGGTTGTCCCTGGTGGACTATTTGTAGCTAAGCTCATGTACCAGTCCAGTGCTCGATCTCTTAGCGTGATGGATAACAATGCAAGTTTAGTTTCCTCATCTGTGATCTGTTTTTCTTCTTCATAAATGAACAAGTGCTTCTCAGGGTCCTCCAACACCTCTCCTTTGAATTCTAGTAATCTAATGGTGGGATCATGTCCTTCCATTCTAAATGTTGAACTAGTACCTCTGCATGGTGTATATACTTGACTAATTCTTCATGAACTGGCTCCCCCAGTTGTTGTTCCTTGTGTAGATGTACTTCATGCTGTCTTCCTTCTCCTAAAATTCGGTTGTCTAAATGGTGGTGTTCTTATTGGTGTATTAGTCGCACATGGGTTTATGGGTTCCACACTGACAATCATATGGATAGGAGTGTTTCCTTTTGTTCCTGCTCTTGGACCTCTTGTCTTCCTTTCATATGTTGTGTGTAGGATTTCCTCAATCTGCTCCACAACCCAGAGATCCTCTACCTCTTCTTTGTCACTTTCCAAGCCCTCCCTCGTGGTTATATCTCTCTTCTTGGTGTTCATCTTATATTGGTAGGGTACTCCACTGCATGTTCTTCCAGTTGTTGCCAGGATATGCTTGATTTGGTATTCCTCCATCATGATTGGGTCCAATGTATCCTCCTTTCCTTTATCCATTTCTCCTTCTCTTGTCAATTCTTCCCCCCTTCCCACATGCATGCAGAGAAGTTTAGTTGTCTAAGGCCATTTCCATTACACCTTTGTTATATAGTAATATCTTAATGGAAGTATATAAAAATCTGATATACCCACCTCTATGTCCCTTCAATAACTCTTTCTCTGTTGCATTGTAAGACTTCATTGTATCTACTGTAAATTCTATGATAAATCCTGCAACAATGTTGTCTAACCATAAATCTAATGCACGCGTAAATTTATTGTCAACTTGTAACTGTGTGATCTCTATAGGATTCCACTCTAGCTACCTGAACCAATTTGTAGGATGGTTGTCTTTCAAACTTAATATCCACTTCTGCAACACATGCATGATATCACAGAAAAATACTTCATGAAATTCATTGAATACGTACTTGTCCATATATTTGCTTGATGTTAACTTCGAGTTTCTGTTATCTTTCTGCGCAAACTCCAACTCCTTTTTTTTCAACCAACTCTCTTTCTATGCCTTTATTAGGTTCCACGGTCTCAACATCCCCTTTTAGATTCTCATTCTCTTAACTTCTTGTCATCGGATATGGCATTCTTTTTACGCTTCATCATATCTCATTCACTCAGTCCCATCATGTTCCAACTAGCAACAAAACCATTTGTTGGGTTCTATTCTACTTTATCAGTTATCTATTATGATCTTACCTTACTGTCATAAGTTGACCCAGGTTCAGATTTAACAAACTTCCAAAAAAATCCCTCTAAAACTATCGGCCCCCCTGGTAGACTAGAAGGCAACACAGAACACAGGGTGTACTGCACAGTCTCACCCGAAATATCTCTATGGGTGGTTGCAATACTTAGATTCTTGCAGCCTGGGAATGAGTGGAGATCTGTGGTTGTACCTTGTGATATTTATATATTTATTCTAACCTCTTGATTAAAACAATCATTCTTATTTATGCATGTGGAGTATCATATCTAACTAGTTCCTTCATTCATTCATATAACATTTAATCCTTAACAACAATGGAGATGCATACATTCAGTCACATAACACAAGATTTACCATGGTTCACCCCCTCCTAGGCTACGTCCACAAATACTTGGCTCTCAAGCTCTTTATTATGTCTCAACAATAGGTCGCGCTACGCGCGTTTACAGTGTTGGATCTCACAATCTTAACAATCTTCTTGATACCAATGAGGATGAATATATCGCACCAGGATCCTCAGCCTACGATCTAACCCTCGGGATCGAGTTTCTCAATTCTTCTCTAGCTCACAAGCTTACGAAATGTTGCATTTCTTACAAACCTTACAACTTATGGACTCTCTCTACCTCCTAGGTACTACTGATCTCCTTTTGTATCTATCCAACTCAGATACCCTCCTCTTATACCTCCTAAGTACTACTTATCTCTTTTTGTATCTATCCAACTCAGGTCCTCTCCTCTTAGACCTCTTAAGTACTACTTATCTATTTCTTAGCTCATCCGCCATTACAATATATTGCAAAAACCCTAACCCTAACGTAGTTAGGTCTCCCTTGCATGCACGCCTCGCATGCTTCCCTCACACGTGTTGCTTTTCCTTCTAGTTTTCCTTTCTTCCCTTCATGCTTCTCTCCCCAAAAATAGCTTTTTACCCATAATGGATCTACATCCAACATATGGTTATAATCGAACTATGGTATATGTGTTATGTCCATGAGAAAGTTCAATGATTATACCATATATAACATATGGTTTTAACCATATGTCAAAAAATTAAACAAAATCTGAAATACGTGGTGGTTAGTGGGTCTTGAACCCCCGACCTACCACATATATAACTATGCCTTAACCAAGTCAGCTACAAGTTCATATTTGGTTATAAAACCAACCACACTATATTTGGAATCCTACCACAATTTTCAGAGGATCAGTTAGGGGCCCACACCTATTTAATGACATGTGACCCAAGGTAGAGGACACACAATTAATGCATAGATTTTACTCGTAATTGTGTTGAGGGTACAAGGCATTTGAGGTAACATCGTAAAGCTTGTCGAGGGGTGCCTTAATGAAATTTCAAATGTATTATATCAATTTTGCACGATTTTTCACCGGGAATTCAAAGGTGCACTCTATTTTTGCATTTGAGCAACATCTAAAAAGGTCATTGTAAAATGAAAACATTTTAGCATTAATAAAAATGTCTCTATTGGAAGTGGACCCAGAGAGGTAGCCAAAATTGGGTGAGCTCCGGTTTTTTTCCAACTTGTGTATGTGAATATATTATTTTTGTTCAGTTCAAGTTTGATTATTTGCAAGTCATTTATCATTAAAGTGGATTTGGTTAGATAAGTTCTTCACATGTAATTTTCAAAACAATCAAGAGATCATTTTATTTCAAAGGTAAAGTAGATGTTTATGTGTATTTAAAATTATCAGCATCTAAGGATTTTTCAGATAAAATTGGTATCAGAACAGGTTTGAAAAGTATTTTGAAAGAGGATTCTTACAAGAGCCAAACTCAAACTTGGCAAAGTAAAACTTGCAATTTATAAGTCTGAAATTGGAAAGAGATTTCGACGACATAAGATGGCTTCGAAAAAAGGAGAAGAAGAAGATAATCCCATTAGTCATGAAGATATCATAGCTATGCTTCAATCACTAAAAGAAACAATAGATGAGTTAGAACAGAGAATACAAAATCCTGCAAGTGGAGAACCTTCGGTAAAGGGAGAAGGACGAGGTGAAGGCGGTGGACCTTCGGAGCCCCCTTCCCCTTCCTCATCATCATCATCAGTTTCTTATGAAGCAAGTAAAAATTCTTCTCATCAAAAGAAGTCTTCTAAGAAGTCTAATCATAATCTACCATTACGAAAATTGGATGTTAAGTTAGAGTTTCCGACCTATGATGGAGAATTGAATGCTGAGAAATTGGACAATTGGATCAAGTAAATAGAGGTATATTGTAGGGTTCAAAGGATTATGGATGAGGCTACACAGATACAATTAGTTGCTCTTCGACTAAGTGGCACTGCCTTAATATGGTGGGGGAGTAAGATGCAAGTTAATCTTGTTCAAAAGGGTAAAGTAATATTTTTATGGGATAAGTTTAATAAGGTTATAAGGAAACAAATCTATCCACTATAAAATATGTAGATGATAAAGATCGAGTGGCAGCATCCAAGACAGGGTATGTTACGAGGAAAACCTCCCTATATCTTGGGGTAAACCACAACAAATGGAAATGACTGCATAAATCAACTCTATTCTCAAGTATGATATATAAACAAATATGCTAGCATGACAAGATACAATGCCTACCTCGTCCAGACGTTCGATGAAGTCCATTGTTGAGCACTTGACTCAAAGCAATACACTTGCAACTATTCCTCAACAACCAAGCATATGGTAATAATATATAATGTTAGCACATTCAATAGCATAATCCATCAACATTCATAACAAATATGCCCATGGAATAACAATTCAAATATTCACAAGATATTAATTGGACAAGAAAAGAGTATTTCTATTAAAATGTAATTAGCAGAAGTGAACGAATTACAAACTTCTGTGTCGGCACAGTTCAGAACCGAGAAACTAAGTTCCTTCTGTATAGGCCTCCACCACTTCAATCCTCCACCAAAGGCACGCTCATATAAGAGAGAAAATGAGGTTCTCAATCATGTAGGGAAGATCTCAGGGGATGAACAATGTGTTCAGGCTTAAAGGACAAAGGGATGCAGACTCAATGTGAAGTGAATAATTTCTCCAGAGTAACTTTGCTCTCAAATTTGAATTCTTCACCTCTTTTCCATAGTTTGGATTTGGCCCATTTGTAGCCTTCAAGTGGAGCTTAAGGGTCGAATCAAAATGTTTCTAGTATATGGAAGGCCAAGGATCATAGATCTCGTGACGTGACATGGAAACCTGACACCATTTTTCTAATTTTGGGAACAAATCCTGATGTATGTGGGTTGTAGTGGTGAAACCTACATATACACATCATGTACAGTAGCCAGGGCACATATATGTTGAAAAATCATGTTTTTAGATCTAGGATTTGCAAAAAGGGACTTCAAGTTTTCATAGGGAAATGGAAAAAGGCCCCCTATGCAAGATTGCATAGGGTGAGGCAAATCTTGTTATAACAGATTCCTCCTAAAGTGTGAGTTCAGAGGAGTATCTATGATGGCCGAAATACATTATAAAACCCAGAAGTGCAGTAATGGGGACCCATCTGGAAGAACTAGTTGCTCATAAAATATGTATTGACTTTGCACACATGGTTGCCAATTTGAATTAAACTGTAAATCCATGTGAAAAATGTACCAAATAGCTTTCCACGGCCATGAATAGGAAATACAAAGGTGGCTACATGCCAAAGGCTATCATAGTCAAGAACAAGGCCCAGTAAAACCAGTCTCAAAATCAATCTGAAGATATCTGTATACAATGGAGTCCAATTTGATCTCCCATGATCACCGAAGTCACAAAGGTACTGGTCTAATGAAAGGTATTAACAACTCAGGGGAGTTGTGACTATAAATTGATGTCTTCAGGTCTTCTACACAATCCTCCAAAGGTGCAATTTTACATCATGTGAATAAAGGAGTTGAGGTCAAACATAATGAGACCTGGTTTGATTGCCAGTGATTGAGGTATATTGTTAACAAACATGTGATAGCCTACCGATGATGAAAGTAGGTATCAAGGCACCGAGTACATTCTTACAAGTGTTAATAAAGGAGTCACGGTTGAACACTTGAAGAATCCATCGTGTTGGCCCTTGAACAAGCTTTGGGACATTCTTGGTCATGTTGACCTATTTTGGACTTCGACAGCCTGTCGAAGGAGGAGTGCAAGACGAAGCGGATATCATGGGATCTCGGCCCACTTTTGGGTCCTTTTTGGTTTTTTGGGATTATGTAATGGGATTGGGATGTTGGCCCATCAGTTTTACCCATGCTTAGGCTTATTTTGTAATGTATAAATAGATATCTAGGCAATATAAGGAAGGGGATATCTATCTGCATCTATGTGATGTATGCTAAGTGCAAGTAGGGTTGTAAGTGATTTGTTCATGACTGTAAGATACTTGCAGATCTAAGTGCAAGTGGTTGTAACCGATGGTGGAAGGCTTTGTGCTGTAACACATGGAAGAAGGATCTAGTGAGCTACGCAAATCTTTTGTCCTATGCAGAGAAGGGTTTTGATGGCTTTGTTCTTGTAACCGATTGACTGAAGAGAAAAAATAAGAAGAGTTGGTGGATGTATCCCCAGGGTGGGGTGAACCACGTAAACATTGTGTTGTCTTGCTTTGTGCTTGTTTTAATGTGTTTATATCTTCTTTTTCTAAGTGCCCTGAGATGATCATATAGATATTCTTAAGCTTAGTGCTAATGATGTGTAGAACTTTATATCTGATATATATGAATATGATCAGTGCTTGATCTAGTAGATCTGATCTATTTACTTATGCTATGTTCTTTAATATGTTATATCATTGTGAATACTGCAAAGCTCTGTTTTACCAGCGAAGTAGTTATTGATTGCATATTGTGGAACTGATGGTGCTAAGTTATTTATTAAGCATTGTAATCACAGATCTGTGTCCCAGCTAAGGTTGTAGACACTTGATTCTTTCAACCACCCCTACCTCTACCTCGGGTGAGACTTCATATGCTTCGCAGGTGTTGCCGAAAGGGTCGATAGTTAGGGTTTTGTTGGTGCATTGTTGTAGCATTGAACCATGGGTCTACCCCTGTGCCAATAAATGGTTCTATTGTCGGGACCTGAAACTATGATTGTTGAGAACTACAGTAAAGAAAAGAGAGGCTTTGTGCGAAGATCCGATCTGGAATTGTGAAAGATCCGTGCATAGATTTGTCACCCTAGTGCACATCATTTTACTTGACCTGTGAATCTTTGTGCCAAGAAAAGAGGTAAGATCTGAGAGCTTTGTGCCCCAATGAGGTGAAAGCAAGACCAAAAGAGGTAAGATCTGTAAGCTCTGTGCTCTGATAAAGGTAAGAATAGTAGAAAAATTATAGATATGAAAGCTTTGTGCTGTGTAAAAGTAAGATTAGTGAAATTTTTTGTTTCTAAAGTACAGATCTAGGTATGTTTGATAGATTCCGTCCTAGCTTGAAAACTAAGGCACTGTTAGATGAAAGAAGGTTTGATATGAATAGATTTGATAAGAATAGTGAAAGATATGTTATACTGATGCATAGAAAAGATGTTTGGACTAGCAAATGGATGCAGGATCCTAGAAAGAATTTTTTATAGGTTAGCTCCTACGATCCTAGTGCGTAGTATAGAAGAGGTTGGGGATAATTTAAGAGAAAGAGAGGTTTAACCCTCTGTTGCAGCTGTAGAAGACCGAGACATATTTCTAAGGAGTGCCCTGGGAGAAGACCTAGTTGTCTTTGTTGTAAGGCTTTGGACCATGAAGTGTTGGATTGCCCTAGAATGATTGCTAAAGTTTAAAAAATGAATCTTAATCAAGAAAACCCTAAAACAGATCCAGAGACTATGGTAGAACCCCAAAAAGAATCAAAGAAGGAATTACTACAGATAAAAGAAACCTTGAAGGACCACCGACATGTTAGATTATCATAAATCTTTAAAGAAAAAGAATGCATTGAAGCAAGAATAGGATTCTTCAACATTGACTGTGTTCTAGATGAGGAAACACAGGTGAATATCATGACAGAGAGAACTTGGGAAGATATCAGAAGGCCTACTATGATCCCTTCATTAGGAGGAATAGGGTTATTCAAAGGAAAACTGGTAAACCTATGTGGAAAGCTCACTCAAATATCTATGAATGCCAATGGAATTTTGACGGGAAAAGATTATGTGATTATTAAATTTATTGAGGATAGCGCCCCATTTACCATGTTACTAGAAAAACCTTGGACTGAAAGAGATCAAGCCATAGGAAAATAAGAAAAAGAATTTTTGGAGCGGAAGAAACAAGAGTTAAAAGATTTCATGACCACAAGGATCGCATAGTTGATTGCAGAACAAGAGAACAAATCGAAGCTATTTGACACTAGAATCCCAAATGTCGAAGCTGTAAGAGAATTGGAGGACTCACAGAAGATTGAAGTACCTATCTTAGATAAATAAGAGATGTTACCCCTGAACCTTAGAAAATAATCTCAATAGCGCGAAGCGACTATGTCCAAAGAAGATAAGAATCAGAATGGAAAAAGAAATACCGAGACGAAGCTCATTGGAAAGAAGGTTAGAAAGATAAGTAAAAAGAAGGATAAGATTGAAAAGTTACAAAAGGTTCCAGAGGGGACTTCGCTGAATGAAAATATGAAGAATTGGAGCTTCGTCAAGATATCAGAACAACGACACATGGCACTTCACCATGGAGAATCAATATAGTCGTTGGACCGATATATCCGTTTGATCGCCACTCCGAATGGTTCAGAAAGCATTTATTGCTTGACACCAGACCATTGGACCGTGCCATAATGGATAGAACAAGAGTTAATGAGGCTTCATACCCATTACAAGAGAACCATTGTCACGTTGCCTACTTATCGTGTCGCGCCATGCATGGAGAACAATTTTGCTAACTAAGAGTTTGAGCCCATAGACTAAGTGAAGTGTATACAGAGATTATTGCGCTCTTTTTGTTTATTCTATTATAGTGTCTGATTTAATTGTGACCTCAATAATTTTTAATCCCAAGCACGTATCTCCGACGGGCTCACCGCAGTTGAAGAATGAGTGACAGAAGTACTCCTCGACTTGATGACTGAAAGAGTCATGTCGGAGAGAGGATTTTCTACAGCTATAAAGGCATCGTCGACGAGAGGACTTTCGAAATCTTCATCCACTGCCTGAGCTGGACCATCACGGCCAGTAGATGAAAAGCGAACTAAGCACAAGGATGATCTTGAGAATGATAAATTGATCCCGAGTACATTACCTCAAGTACTTATGCAGCATTGAAATTTAGTGACTTCAACCTCAGTGACAGGAAGGTTTATAGCATGCTCGCCCTGCATAAGTACATGACTAGAAAAAAAGGAAAGAATTCAAAGATAATTCCTCAATCATGGACCATGAACATTGTGTAGTCAACATTGCTCAATGTCATGAAGATCCCGCACTTCAGAAGGCACCAAGAGGTGAATGCATGTGTCAAGTTGCTACTGTCCTATTACCATGGAGGTTATTTGTGGTTAAGCTGTCGCATAATAGTTTCTCTGACATTGATCAATTAGATCATGGGCTTGAGTATGCAAGGCCCTGACCCACAGGATTTCTACCCCGGAAATACCATGGATCATGCTCTCGCCCAGAGGATAAAGGACACTTATGATGATGTCGAGAAGGGCATGCGAGGCTACAAGGTAGATTTTATCCAGAGTGGCATAGTGTGCCTTGCCTGTCAACTGATTGCTGGGAAATTAGTACAAAATAACCGACCTACCCAAGTCATATGATTTGTTGTCAACCTCGTAGGGAAGTGCGCGGAGGGCCTACAAATGAATTGGGTGCAGTACCTAGTGAATCAATTAGAGCTAGACTACAGAGAAGTACAGGATCAAGGGTACGAGTTTCATTTCCACTGACTATTTATATTGATCGCTTTCATCGCCTAGGAAATGTTGGAAGGTGCGACCTTCTTGGACATCGAGCCCTTTGAACCCCTGGTCGAAAAGTTCAGTACATTGTGGTACTCCAGCAACATGAACAAGCAACGATAGTCAAATGTTGTATTCCATACCTATTACAACCAACTGAAGACAACTATCCAGTCTATGCCTCTCATCACTCCAAATGCTTTATATCACTTCAGGCCATTGATGAAATTCAGCACGGACCGCCAATTAATTTACATCATAGCGGGAGCTGACAAGCACAAGCAACAGTTGTAGTCATACTACAAGTTGATGGAGGAAGACTTGGAGGAGATCACCAAGGAATGGTCGGCGGACATCCTCATTCCAGCAAACCCTGTGGAGATATCTGACGTAGACAGTCCAGAAATTGTGCAAGATACACCTAGACCTAGCAAAACAAAGAAGTTTGAAGACATTCAAGATTTAGAAAGCACATCTGTGAATACCGCTTCCACATCACCTGAGCAAGGAGGTGATGATGAAGAGATTGATGGCATAGATGTTGAACAAAATAAAGGCGAGGTTACACCACCTAGAGACGATGAGGTGCCCTCGAATAAAAGGAAGGTTTCCCCTCTGAAACCTTCCTCTTGGAAGAAAGTGAAAGCAACAAGGACCAAGTTCCAGACTGTCCTCACCCTAGATAACTTCAATTTCATCATAACCGCCCTAAATGATGCTTCGTTGAAGATAGAAGAGAAGCAAAAGGAGATGTATAATCATATTGAGATCAAGCTCCAAGGGGTGCAACAGGCATTACAGTCTAGTCACACGGTGTCTACTATGCCTCTTCCAGTATGAACACTAGAATTGGGAGATGAGCCAGCTCAACTCCATCGGATTGCTGATACAGTCGAAGCTTACCTTTGACGAGATCAGGAAGAAACAACGCAAGCCACCCAAGCTTTATCACAAGTACAGGGTGTACTTGTCGAGCAACACAATGCTGCAAAATGGGAAAATCTTGCTCTCCAAGCAAAGTGGGATGAAGAGAAAGCAAAGCTACAACAAAGCAAGGAATAGTTGCTCACAGAACAACTTGAAGTAAAGGAACTGGTCATGAGAGCACTTCGCTCTGTGACAATCATCGAAGTAAAGAAAGAAGAGAGAATTCCACAGTAGGTGACACAACTTGAAGAAGTAATCCAAAAACTACAAGAATGCATCGTCGACTTAGAGCTCCACGCAGTACCTTAAATCCCACAGGAGATAAGGGACCAAATATAAACAATTGTCCACAACGCAGTTGACAAATTAAAAGCTCTTACCCTGGAATGAAAGAAGCTAAGTAACCGAAGTGCCAAAACATACAAGAACCTCACCAAGAATCCATATTTACAGGCATTGGAGTTGCATCTCAAAGAATAAAAGAAGCTCGCATAAACGCTTCATGCACAGTTGAAAGCCCTATTGCCCATGGAAATAATGAAGCAGTCTCAAAAGAAATGCATTGCCCAGTAGCATATCCATATGATTCAAAGAAAGTTTATGGAAGTAACGCAATGGCTCCAACCAGTGCAAGATAATGCATGCCAACTATTCACAGAGGTTGAAAGCCGAGGAGCAGAGCTAGAACAAGTTGTCATCATAGCAGAACATCACCTGGAAGGACCAGTGAACGATGCAGTGATCCAAGAGTTCACTTAGAAAGAGGTTGTAGCAGAATAGTAGGTCAAATCAGCTCAAGCCAATCTTGAGGTGTTCAAAGCAGAACTAGGCAAACCAGAGTGACTAGGGATGAGTCACAGGTGAGTGTTGGGGGCCTGTTGGCCCTTGACCAAGTTTTGGGATATTCTTGGTCATGTTGACCTATTTTGGACTTTGACAGCCTATTGAAGGAGGAGCACAAGATGAAGCGGAGATCATGGGATCTCGACCCACTTTTGGTTCCTTTTTGGGTTTTTGGGATTATGTAATGGGATTGGGATGTCATCCCATGGGTTTTACCCATGCTTAGGCCTATTTTGTAATGTATAAATAGATATCTAGGCAATGTAAGAAAGGGGATATCTATCGGCATCTATGTGATGTATGATAAGTGAAAGTAGGGTTGTAAGTGCTTTGTGCATGACTGTGTTGTGGGTGGGAAATCCCTCCTATGAACTAGCACTAAGGGTTTTATCATGCATGCAAAAATGACCTAAAGATTCTTACTTTTTACCATCATCCCATGCCTAAACCCCATTACTCATATGTAAATACAAGGCTCAAGAAATTAAGTTGACGTACCTTATGTTTTGTGTTTGATGTCGATCCCTTTTTGCACTTGGTCGTTCTTTGACTGCAACTCTCCTCCCAATGTTGACCTGAATTCACTGAAGACAACCAAAGAAATCCACATGCATTTGCTATATGAACTAACGGGTTAGAGATTTAATCAATCATACAATCAATATTCCAATAATGACAATCTCATATGGCGGGACGAGAAAAGAAATTCTTTTATTAACTTCACAATGATACTTTATAATGATAATATCGGCTACTGCTCCTCGACCCTGGTCCTGGTGATCCAGAAGCCTGACAGAGCTTAAAAATGCTCAAAAATGAAAGTGCTCGAAATCCAACGAAACCAGTGCCATTGCGTCTGTCTCATCTTCCTGATTCTGGCCACATATTTACTTCATCAAACGGGCTCCATATGTGAAAGATATCGCGTTCTGTCTGAAAACCCAAATAGGCAAAAAAAGGGGATGACTGTACAGTCCATACAGTGCCACGTGGCATGCTGACTATACAGGCCGTATGTCCATACAAATGATGTGGCAACCCCTAGGAATGACACGTGGCAGGCTTATGTGGTGTATGGGCAGACAGCTAGACCAATCTACAGGTGACATGTGTCACCACTGTAAGGGTGACACGTGGCACGGGATGACGTCAGCAGCCGACTGTGCAGGTGATGTGGCGTACGGCATTCGACGCATGGAAAACACGTGGGGCATCCAAAATTCGACACTTGCCACTTTGTGATTGGTTGTTGAGGTGCCACGTGGCCCAGTCATGGGCTGCCACATGGCACCCTATGGTTGGTTGATGGTTTATGCAAAATTTATATGGGTTCACCGGGGTCAAACCCCCGACCTATCCTCCAGGCAACAGACTGGCAGGACTAGGCTAACCACTCGCTCCACATGTAGTTCTTATTAACTATGTGTTAAAATATTTATTTGAATTAAATTTCTTTGACAATTGGTGGGGGAAAGGGCTCGGGCTTAGCCCCAGCCCTCGGCACGAACATACGACCACAACCATAGAACCAAGAGCGCGGGGGGTTAAACCGACGTGGCACTTTGGGATAGGGCCTGGCCCTTGGTCCCCGGGCAGGTCACATATGACCCAGAGCTGATCCAACAAGAGCATGGGGGGGGGGTTATAACTATTATCCCGTGGGCCTATGCCAATGCACCACGGAACCGGGAGCCAGCGCAAAGAATGGACCAACGTTTAGCCCTAGGGCTAGCGCTTGGCCAAATATAGCACTCATACGACCAAGTTTAGGGGCACGCACCCATGCCTCAGGGGCTAATGCCCAAATTTACACAAAAGTGGGTTTATATTGCTAAAGTTTGGAATTTTATATGATATTATGCCTATTTTTAATTGATTTTCTCCATTTTTGGGAGATATTGGGCATTTTTGGAGCCCAAATTTTGGGACGAAGTTGGGGATGGATAACCAACTTGAGATCTATATAAACCAGGCCTGTTTGAATCCATGGGGGATAGTCAGAGCAGATTTATGCTAAAGGGAAGCCAAGCCAAAGCCATTTTTATGCAGGGAAGCTATTGAGGAGCAAACGCTTGCAGGCCATTTCTGGGAGCTTTGGATGATCGTTTTGCATGCCGTTTTCTTTGCAGGGTTCTAGAGATCTGGAAGAACATGACCAGATCAATATTGTAGCCAATTGGTACTGCTGCAATGTACTTTTGATATTTTGAACAGAAATAAAGAAGCCTCCCCCACATAGACAAAGGCCCGGAGACGTAGGCAAAGTTGTGCCAAACTCCGTTATCAATCCTCATGTTATGGTTTGTTGTCTATTATTTCATTTTAGATCTACATATGTGTATATGGCTGTCATAATTCCTCTTCTTTCCTCATTCTTTCATTAAGTTTCTCAAATGGTTAATTAACGCATGCAAAATTAAAACTCAACCATAGTCATTAAAAGATCCTACGGATCACTTGGGCTCTTCTTCCACTGTCTTCCAACTGCTTTGCTCTATACTTCTCTTTGCACAAGGATGGCTAAAGGTTGGGATAAATGGAATGCTCAATTGGGTATATTTTCTTTACTATGATTCTCCTCCTTTCAAATGGGACCCCTAACCCTTCTTTTATAGGCTAGAAGAAGCTAGGTATTTTGTCGAGTGACCGGCCATGCATGGCCGAAAGGTTTAGTTAACTTACCCAAAGCTGTGTGTTCCATCAGAAAATTTTCTTTTTCCATGCTTTTGTAGGTACATGCGGGTTGTCTTGGGTCAGCTAGCGTGTACACACATTCAGTAATGGAGCAGGGTGCATGGGCCTTTATAAAAAGGGTTTTTAAGAAGAGTTGTTCAGTAGTGTTTTGGCAAAGAAGGAATTTGAGATGGCCTAATGCCAGGTGAGAATGTCTAGTGAAAAATAGGGTTATAAAATATGCCCCCTAATGTTTGAGGTCAAAAGAGCATATGATGCCCGAAATACATTAACAATATTCACCAACGTTCCAAACAAGTGAGCCCAGTGACCAAAAATCAGAAGGTGCCTTCTACAAAATAATAATTGTCTCACCGAGGCAGGCATACCCATGCCCAGGATGAAATAAAATCATGTCTACCAATAAAATACACTATAGATCCATGTCATATAACTATATAAAGTGTAGCCACAAGAAATACACAACGGAGCTACATCTCGAAATCAAAAAGATATACATGTAAAGTATCCATCTTCTAGAAGTTGATAAGGCCTGATGGCTGGAGATGAGGTATTCAGAGCTCGAGCAACAACTTCAAAATCTTTAAAACTCGAGTAGGAGTGTAATATGAGTGTACGAATGCACTACTCAAAGGTCTTCGATGGCTCGTCGGTCATGGACTAAAGAATCTTGATGATCAGACTAAAGGTTTCATTGATTTTGAATAAAGACTTGATTGGACTTTGAGGATGGTTGGGCATGAGGGCAAGAGAAAAACTTCAAAGGGACTAAATCAAGCTTAGTAAAACTTCCTTTGGACAATAGCATGACAAATGATGAGACTCAGGTAGCATGGAATTGACATAAGTTCATGAGGTAGGAGGCGACACAAACTCTCCATATGTTTGGAAGAATAACCAAACAGAGGAGAACACAACTCTATGTAGCGAGGACAACTTCCTAAGGTCGTATTAAATCCCAGATCTTGACACTCAAACGGAAGGATGTGCTTTGTCCAAGAGAGACTCATTGTGTTGCCAATAAAATGAAAATACTTTTCCCTTCCTCTTTTTGGGGTATATTTGATTTTTTTTTTTTTTGTCTTTTTCAATAATTTTGGAAAAAGAATAAAAGAATGTTACGTTACAAAGGAGGAATGAGTTTCACAAACATACAAGTTTGAGGCGCAAGGAAAAGACTGATGTTCAAAGACAGGACACTCAGGAAAAATTCCTCCTGGCGCCAAAGGTGTCAAGACACAGAGGCAAAGTGCTACAGGGCTTGCGTATAAGGTGTGATTTAGATGGTTCAGTTGAGAGCAACATGGAGCCCACATTAGACCAAAGACGCATGTATGCAAACACGGTTAACAAAACACACAATGGTAACGTCCATCGATGTAATTTTAACGAGCCCAGAGAAGGTAAAATCGATGGTTTTTCATATTTAGAGATTCTGAAAAACGTAAAGGAGACTCCAATGGGGTACCTTTTTCGAAGGTAGTCTAGTCGGTTCGAAAAGGGGGTAAACTAGCACCGACAAGACGTCTATTCAAAACCATTTTAAGGAGTGTGATAAAGACAAGATCACTCAGCCATTTTTTCATTTTTAAGGAGTCTGAAAAAAACTTAACCATGGACTCCGTCAGGAATGTTTTTATGGACCATTTTAACGAGTGTGAAAGAATAAGGTCACTCAACAATCTTTTCAATTTTAGGGAGTCTGAAAAGAACTTAACTATGGACTCTGTGGGGGTTCTTTTTCGTAAATTTAGTCTCTCATGCCCGAAAAAGGGTTAAAATTATACCTGAGGGTACTCTTCTAGAGAACTAAAGTTCCTTAGAGTATACCTTTGTTCATACAGTTGACCGTCTAGACCGAAAAAGGGGTAAACTATTGTTGGATAGATGTGACATCAAATTTTAGTTTAACAAGTGTGAAAGGCCACAAGATCCCTCAACAATATTTTCATGTTTAGAGGGTCTGAAAAGGGATTAAAAGAATACCCATGTAAGGAACATTCTTCTGGACCAATTTAACAAGTGTGAAGAAACAAGGTCACTCGACAATCTTTTCATCTTTAGGGAGCCTGAAAAGGGATTAAAGAAGACTCCATGGGGGATACAACTCATGTATGAAACTGGTTCAGGTAGAGCCCACTGCTAAGCTCAAACCATGAGTCTCTTTGATAGTCAACTTGGGGAGTCTGCCAAAAGGGAAGAAAACACAAACCACAGTGTAAGTCCTCCTGCAGGATAGAAATCATAGTCATGGATTCAAGGATAGCCTCATCTGAAGGCAAGTCAAAATATGAGAAATCACACAAATGAGGGTCAACAATCCCAAAGGGTGAAGTAAACTGAACATACTCCATATGATGATGGAGGTTCTGGCTAAGATTGGCAGAGTCTATCAGCGAAGAATCACAAGAACGAGGGCTTGAGGATATACAAACAACGAGATCAGACTTAGAAGGATACTCAAGCCCACTTGGACCAAGAGGAGGAAGTGAGAGATCCCATGCACACATTGGATAAACCAAAGGATCAATTGATGATTCCAAGTCTTGAGAAGGAAAACATGATTGCACAGGTTCCTACTCAGAAGCAATTGGACACCGAGGATAAGACACCACATAATTAATCCGTGGAAGGGTAGAGTCTACCCGAACACTAGGAACATATAAAGGGGTATTTTGAACCAATGTTGAATTAGGGTGGTGATTATCAGATGCCAACTGGTCGATAGTGAAAATGCTTCCATTGTGAGGGAAATGCAACACCCAAAAGAGCATATATACCACAGCTTTCATAGCATATACATAATCATGCCCAAGAAGCATATTGAAATCTAACGGGCCTTGCGCCACTATAACATTGACACAAGCAGTCTTCCCACCTAATGAGATAGGCAACTGAGGAAGAATCCCCAAATATTCACTAGGACATCTATCAAAATCCAACAACTCATGCGAAGAAGACACAATCTTGGGAGATCCCAAGACTTTCCAAACCGAGGAGGATAAAATACTTGCAGAGGGTCCCTCATCCACAATACATCAATAAATGTTTATTGAATTAACTTCAACCCTTATTTCAAAAGGTGTGGAAGAAGGAAGACGAAACTCAACAAGGTCATTCCAATCAAAGGAAACCATCCTAGGGCTTGGAAGGGGTGTGCTCGGAACGAGTGGAATGCCCCCTTGTTCTAAAAGTATTGAATCAAAAATGCTAAAAACATAGTTGGTAGATACGCCACTCCCCAAAATAAGAGTGGGATCATCCGATGACTGCATCAACATGACCACTTTCGCAACCAATGGATGAATAGGCTGCGGGAATACATGGTCTAAAGGCACCTCACCCCCCAAAAGAGGAGTGGGATCAGTCGATGATTGCATCGGCATGACCACTTTCACAACCAATGGCTGAATAGGCTACGAGACTACATGGTCTAAAGGCACCTCACACCCCAAAAGAGGAGTGGGATCACCCAATGGCTGCATCGGCATGACCACTTTCTCAACCAATGGCTGAAGAGGTTGAGAGACTACAAGGTCTAAAGGCACCTCACCCCTCAAAAGAGGACTGGGATTAGCCGATGATTGCATCAGCGTGACCACTTTCTCAACCAATGGTTGAATAGACTGTGAGGAAACCTCAAAAGACTCAAAATCAGAAGAGCTTGCAGACAGGGACCACAATCTTTGTACTTCTTGAATGCCAGGGCACAAATGAGTAAGGTGATCTCCCTTGCAAAGCTTACAAGGGAACCTAGGCTTACATCCTATCCGTTTAGGTTTCTCAATAGAATTAATGCCCCCAGCATGACTAGCAGTGGTTGGTTTCACATCTCCAACATGACTTGCAGAGGTTAGTGATAGGTTGATAACATGACTTGCAAAGGCTACAAACCTATTACCAGTATGACTAGCAGTGACTAGACTTTTTCCCCCAGCATGACTTGCAAAGGGTGAGTGTGTTCCCCCAACATAACTTGCAAAGGTTGAGTGCTGGTCTTCAATGTGACTTGCAGAGGTTTTCGACCTATCTCCAACATGACTCACAGAGGTTGGTGATTTCTTCTTCCTATTCTTCCTCGTTCTATTTCGTTTAGACTTCCGGTTACTAGTAATTGTACTTTCACCAGAGGCGGGAAAAGGAGGAGGAGAAGACTTTGCTGAAGAAGAAACATCAACAGGGTGCTCATAACTTAAGGTGCTTAACTGAGAAGCATCAAGAGCATTTGAGACATTTGGAATGGTGCCCAACCAAACCGGTAGTCCCACATTCAACCCAAGAATGTACAAAGTGGCCATCAAAGGGACACCAACATTTCCGAAGAAGAGAAAAGCACAAGAATCCCCTTGTGAAGGGGATCATTGGTTGGTAACATGGAGAACTTTAGCCATGAATATATTATGCATAGGTTATCCCTTTTCAGGATTGTTCAAGTCTATAAAAGTCTCACACATTGACTCTGGTGAACCAGTGTTATCAAAACAACGCCTATAAAGAGGCGGCTCCACATTTCTAAGCGAAAGACTAAAATGTCCTCTCAATCGATGAAGTGGGTAGTCTACTGCCCTAGGCCAAAGACCCAAATCCACAACTGACTAACTCACTATGGAAAATTAGGGAGCACAGAGAACACACTAAAAGTTCGTAAAGGCAAATCAAGCAAACGACTAACTAGTTGGAAGAATAGTTACACCAACCAACACTAGAGCAACTTACCGGTGCAAGTGAAACTCGAATACGAAATCACCCTCTGGGTATACTCTAAAAAGCGTGGCCCGATGTTTTCCCAAGGTACAACGATATACCCCCACCATCACCTGTGTAAGTCCATAAAATAAAGGCAACTAGGTTGCCAGCTCGTGAACAATCACTAGGCGAGTACAGTTGAAAGTTAGGTAGACCACAATGAGTAGGGTATCAAGCCCAAAACCTATCAAGGGTATCGAAGGAAAGTGGTCCAAAAGAAAACTAAGGACCTTGAATGGATTCGAGACCCACGAAGCTCCGTGGCAAATGCAATCAACGAAATCCCAAGACAAGCCCTCTATATGTGTTCTCCACTACGATTGGTCTAGCTTTGGAGGGGTTATCTCTGCTACCTTTCCGCACACAACCTCGTGTTTAGCCCCTGTGTTAGAGGGGGGTCCCGGATAAATTTCACGATACTGGACTTTGACACTCCCTAACTCAAACTCGAAGTTTTATTTAATGGCCTTGAAGAGTTTCCTCTCCAACCTAATTCAAGGCCCTAACCCTAAACTAGTTGGTTGACCCTACAAACATAAAAGTCTAGTTATTTTTAATTAGTGTTCTTTTTAAGGCTTGATTTACTCAAAAGGTGTGGTAATGCAACTGATGTTGTTAAGACTCTTGCAAAAAATGATAAAATTTATATGAACACTGGAAAAGAATGATTATATTTCTTTTTTTTTTCCTTTTGAAATGCTTTTAAAATTAGAAGAAAACACAACGCTATGCTAATTTCTTTTTCTTTTTAAAATAACAATGCAAATAAAATGCCAGGAAAGAAGGAGATCTAAAAAACTATTTTTTTTATAAATTTTCTTCCAATCAAAGAAGAAATAACAAAATATTCTAAAAGAAACTCATGAATGCAACTCATTTTTCTTAAAATTTCAATCTAAAAATAAGTTAAAAAATCTAGGAAACACAAGAAATCTCCTAAATGAAAAAGAAATCTATAATAGAGTCCAAACCTAGGCTAAGATGATATAATAGATACCACGAACCCTGAGAGGTATAACTCTTGAAAAGGAAAGGATGACTGCCTCTCCTTAGACCAAAACTTTTTCTCAACAGGCACGCTACTGAAAGTTCAATAGCCAATGTGTGCACGCAAGCTGTGTAAGGTCAGAGCATGTGTACATGCATGCAGACCTTATGCAGGCCGCGTGTACCTCTGCAACTCTTCAAAAAATGAAACTACAAGCAATCAAGCATTGTCAAAGACTACTGGTATTGAGAACCAGAATCTCTTGAAGACTCAGAAACTTACTTTGACAGAAAAAGAAAACAATTGAAGGAAAATTTCATAGAAAAAAACCAATATGAGGTGAAACCTAAGCTACCAAACTGAAAAAAACAGAGACTAGAATGAGTTCCAGAAAACCACTGAGAAGGATTACTTCTGACAGGGGAGAGGATGATTTCCTCTATAAAAGAAATTTTTTGAAATCATACATGCAACTGACACTTCCTCAGCTAGCGTGTACATGCAGGCTGTGTGAGGGTAGGGCGTGAGTACACGCGTGCAGACCTTATACAAGCCATGAGTACCTCTGTGGGTCTTGGAAAAAAAGATGCAGTCAAGCAAAGAAATAGAGATAACTGGTATGGAAGACCAAAATCTCTGTTAGCTCATACTTTTGCAGAAACTTTAAAAACAAGGAATGAAACCAGTTCTTAAAAATACCCAAGAAAAAATATTCCCATAAACCCTAGAGATCCCCAGTATGGTCGCCAATTCTGTTGTGGGTGGGAAATCCCTCCTACCGACTAGCACTAAGGATTTCATCATGCATCCAGAAATGACCTAAAGATTCTTACTTTTTACCATCATCCCATGCCTAAACCCCATTACTCATACATAAATACAAGGCTCAAGAGATTAAGTTGACGTATCTTCTTTTTTGTGTTTGATGTCGATCTCTTTTCATGCTTGGTCATTCTTTGCCTGCAAATATCCTCCCAATGTTGACCTGCATTCACTGAAGACAAACAAAGAACTCTACATGCATTTGATCTATGAACTAATGGGTTAGATATTTAATCAATCATACAATCAATATTCCAATAATGACAATCTCATATGGCGGGATGGGAAAAGGAATTCTTTTATTAACTTCACAATGATACCTTACAATGATAAAGTTGGCTACTGCTCCTCGATCCTGGCCCTGGGCTCTTCTTCCACTGTCTTCCAACTGCTTTTCTCTATACTTCTCTTTGCACAAGGATGGCTAAAGGTTGGGACAAATGGAATGCTCAATCGGGTATAGTTTCTTTACTATGATTCTCCTCCTTTCAAATGAGACCCCTAACCTTCTTCTATAGGCTAGAAGAAGCTAGGTATTTGGTTGAGTGACCAGCCATGCATGGCTGAAAGGTTTAGTTAACTTACCCAAAGCTGTGTGTTCCATCAACAACTTTCCTTTTTCTGTGCTTTTGTAGGTACATGCGGGATGTCTTGGGTCAGCTAGCATGTACACGCATGCAGTAATGGAGCAGGGTGTGTGGGCCTTTATAAAAAGGGTTTTTAAGAAGAGTTGTTCAATAGTGTTTTGGAAAAGAAGGAATCTGAAATGGCTTGATGCTAGGTGAGAATGTCTGGTGCAAATTAGGGTTATAACAAACTGTAAGAGACTTTCAGAGATAATTGCAAGTGGTTGTAACTGACGGTGGAAGGATTTTTGTTGTAACACAAGGAAGAAGGATCTAGCGAGCTTCATAGGTCTTTGTGTTGTAATGGCTCTGTGCTTGTAACTGATTAACTGATGATAAGAAAGAAGAATATTTGGTGGATGTAGCCTCAAGGTGGGGGTGAACCATGTAAACATTGTGTTGTCTTGCTTTGTGCTTGTCTTAATGTGTTTATGTCTTCTTTTGCTAAGTGATTTGAGATGATTAGATAGATCTACTTAAGCTTAGTGCTAATGATGTGTAGAATGTTAGATATGATATATATTAATATGCTCAATGCTTGATCTACCAAATCTGATCTATTTACTTATGATAAGTTCTTGAATACATTAGATCATTGTGAATACTGTGAAGCACTGTTTTACCAGCAAAGTGGTTATTGATTGCATATTGTGGAACTGATGGTGCTAAGTGCTTTATTAAGTATTGTAATCACATATTTGTGTCCCAGCTAAGGCTGCAGACACTTGAGTCTTGCAACCACCCCTGCCTCTACCTCGGGTGAGACTTCATTTGCTTTGCAGGTGTTGTCAAAAGGGTCGGTAGTTAGGGTTTTGTTGGTGCATTGTTGTAGCGTTGAACCCTGGGTTTGCCCCTATGCCAACACATCGATCAGGAGACATTGATGTATTCCCAACTGTCAATGGTGAGAGAACCTGCCACTAATGACTACAAGCCTCTAGGTACTCATATGACTCTAGGTCTCATCTCCATAATATATGAGATGAAGTCGATGGAAGGAGACCCACTAAAAGGAGAGCATTAAGGAATCTCTCATCATTCAACATGAGGTACAAAGAAGGATCTTGATGATTTGGAGGAAATTGGACAAAGAACATGTTCACAAACCAATGACCCTATGCATGTTTCAAGTGTGCCAAATGCAAGAGCTACATGAAAAAAACCCTCTAAATAGCATCCAATGAGGAAAACTACTGACAAAGATGAGGAAACCACCATTAGGGATAATGTCATCCAAGACATTGCATGAATCCCAATGTTTGAATATATGTCTTGTTGTCGAACACAAGGAAAACCACCCATTCAACAACCAATGATGAAATCTCGACTGCTAGGTTCAAGGTTACCTACCATTGAGGAAAGTAGGACCACAGTGCGCAATAGGACTACAACTTCATGTGATTATGAGACAAACTAATTGTATGGCCGACATGAAAAGTCAATAGTTTTGAGGAATGGATGACATAGGTTGATAGACATCCTTTGAACAAGAGCATGAGACATATGGAAGACTTTGGCAGCATAGACTCAATGATTAAACCTTGAGATGTAGGAGGCATCAATCAAACTCTCCATAGGGACTGGAAGAGTAACCAGTCAAAGGATTAAACTCTATGTAACAAGCTCAGCTTCCTATGGTCATGCTAAACCCAAAATTATGATGACAAGTGGACTAAAAAATTGTGTGCTCTATTCAAAGGTGACACGACTGTTTCCAATATAAGATAATACTCCCGTCCTACCCGTCTTTTTTTGTTTTTTTTTTCATAGTCAAAAGAATTCTATGATATAGAGGAGGAAATGAGTGTCGCAAGTAAGAAAAACTAGTTCTAGTAGTGGAACATACCTATGCTCAATGCAAGGAGATGCATGCACGAGATGGAAACTAGGGGGAATGTTTCCTCCTAGGTATAGGGCGTCAAGCTACAAAGGATATAAAAAAGGCTCTACTCGGTTGAGGATGAAAACTTTTGAGGTAAATGGCTTATAATGCAAAAGAGAGAACCAACAATAGGCTCAATACTACAAGCAATCACAACTTAACGCCAAAAAAAATTTCCTTTTTCGTAAGCTTAGTCTACTTGGTTTGAAAAAGGGATAAACTTGCACCAAATAAACATCCTTTCCAATCCAATTTACGAGTGTGAAAGAGACAAGTTCACTCAGAAATATTTTTTCTTTTTGAAAATGAGTCGGAAAAGAGCTTAACCGAGAATCACGACCTTTCAAATCTAATTAACGAGTGTGAAAAGGACAAATTCACTCAACAATCTTTTCGCTTTTTAGACGAGTCAGAAAAGAGCTTAAATCGGACTCGTTGAGAGGTTTCTAGGTGGCATGTCATGGGGGAGGCCAAGGTTCTCGTGGAGGTCTTCTGTGGAAGGTTAGCATCTTACGAAGCTGAAACAAGTTTGGGAAAACCCAATGCTCTCAAAGTTGAGGAGGACAAATTGCTAGCGGAGGTTACCCTATCCATGATATATCGGATAACATATCTTACTTGAAAGAGCATAGGAGGAGGCATTGGATACCCCACAAGACCATCCTAGTCAAAGGGGACCTCTCCAGGACTTGTAGGGAGAGTTCTCGGTGAGAGTAACACTCTCTCTTGTTCAAAAGGTGAAATACTAGAAATGATAATGACATGGTTGAAGAACACATCACCCTCTAAAAGAAGAGTTGGATTGACTAGTGATTGCATCGATATGACCACTTCTTCAACCATTGGTTGAATAGGATGCATGAAAAAAATCCTAGGAGATGCATCACCCTAAAAAATGGGAGTGTGGTCAGGTGATGATTGCATCGGCATGAATGTCATGTCAATCAAAGGAGAAACTGAGTGTTTGGAAACCAAAGATGATTCAGAACCCAAAGGGCCCCTAGGTGAGGACCGCGCTTCTCATATCCCAATAGTAGCAGGATACAAATGAGTAAGGTGGTCTCCTTTGCAAGTCCTACAATGGAACTTGGGATTACGTCTAACATGTCTAGGCTTCTCAATCATATGAATTCCCCCTGTGTGATTTATAATGGTTGGTGACATGCTCTCAACGTGACTGACAAAGGATTTAAACTCATCTCCCACATGATGTACAGAGGTTGGAGATGTGATCTTGGTATGACTCATGATGACTAGAGTGATTCCCACAACATGACTTGTAGTGGTTGGTTGTTGATCTTCAACATGACTTACAGAGGTTGTCGACCAATCTCCAACATTAGCAGAGGTTGGTGATGGAACCCTAGTATGACTTGTAGTGACTAGACTGGTGGTGGCAGTGAGTTGTGGCATTTGAGGCCAATATCCCAGGAAATACTAGTTTTGAGACATTGCAGGCCAGGAAGGGTCTTGTTTTACAACCTGTCCCTATCCGAAAAGGTAGTATCCTCCACCTAATTGATCCATAGAGGGTTGTACAAGCATCATCACTGAAGCATATGTCTGCAAAGAGACAAAAGTATGATAAGGATTATTCAAGTGAGGATCTATGTTGCCCCCATGTGAAGGGGTTCCGTGAAGAGGGTATCCCATACCACAAAACCAGTTTCCTCCATATGAAATACTAGAGGATATATGGGGACCCGCCATGGGAAAAGTGTTCGTAGGAACTGGCATGGTGGATGAAGGATACACGAATGGAGTGTAGTAAGTAGAATATCCACACATTTGAGTATTGTCTCCTGAAAAAGCATGGCTAGGACTGGATTCGTAAGAGGGGAGATTCCAACCCCCCACAGTGAGAGTTGGTTGAGGGTCATGACTTCTATCAAATGAAGACATGAACAGTAGAGTCATAATTACCCTGAATCTAAAACTAGAATTCATATAAGTAGGTCAGGGAGAGGATGGAAAGGGTGAAGGCATGTTTGGCATATCAATAGGAAAATGATTAGAGACCCAAGGCATGGACTGAATGTCATAATTTTGTGTACCATTATGAAAAGTGGAAAGATTCATCCCCATGAAATGAGTGAACATCATAGGGGGTTAGCGGTAAAGGAGGGAGTCACATGAACTCAATTATCCATGATAATGAAAACCCAAGGCACAATGTTGTCCCTTGACCAAGTTTTGGGAGTTTCTTGGTCCTGTTGACCTATTTTGGGACTTCGACAACCTGTCGAAGGAGGAGCGCAAGACAAAGCAGAGATCATGAGATCTTGACCCCCTTTTGGGCCTCTTTTTGGGCTTTTGGGACAATGTAATGGGAATGGGATGTCATCCCATGGGTTTACCCATGTTTAGGCCTATTTTGTAATACATAAATAGATGCCTAGGCTAGATAGAAGTAGTAGAGTTCGATCTATGTGGTTGGAAGTGTTAAAGGCGAAGTGCTAAAGTGAATTGTAATTGTTTTGTGCTTGTGTGAAACTTGCAGAGCTAAGTGAAAGTCATTGTAAGAAGTTGTGGAAGGTTGTGTGTTGTAGTGCAAGGAAGAAGGATCTAGCGAGTTGCGGAGATATTTTGTCCTGTGCGGAGTAAGGGTTCTTGAAATCTTTGTGCTTGTAACATATTGAAGATGCTAATAAAGAAGAAAATTTGTTGGACGTGGCCTCAGGGTAGGGGTGAACCATGTAAATACTGTGTTATGTTGCTCTGTGCCTTGTCTTGATATGTTTATGTCCTCTTTTGCTAAGTGCTTTGAGATAACTAGATAGATCTAATGATGCTTAGTGCTAATGATGTGTAGAATGTTAGATATGATATATATGGATATGCTCAGTGTTTTATCTATGAGATCTGACCTAATTACTTATGTTAAGTGCTTGAATATGTTAGATCGTTGTGAATGCTGCGATACTCTGTTTTACCAACGAAGTGATTATTGGTTACATATTAAGGAACGAACGGTGCTAAGTGTTGTATTAAGTACTATAATCATAGATATGTGTCCCAGCTAAGGTTGCAGACACCTGACTCTTGCAACCAACCATGCCTCTACCTCAGGTGAGACTTCATCTGCTTCGCAGGTGTTGCTGAAAGGGCCAATAGTTAGGGTTTTGTTGGTGCACTATTGTAGTGTTGAACACTGGGTCTGCCCCTTGTTCCAACACACAATATAAAATATCAAAGGTCTACTAATAATAAAAGAGCACAATAAAAATAATCAAATGGCCAATATGCACACAAACAGGATAAAGTGGCTGAAAGGGGCCTCCCTCTCTAAAGTAGGTATGCATCACCCAAGAGGGGCATGAGACTCCTCTGCTAAATATCAGAGGTAACATAATCAATTATAAGGTCCCTCGTGGGCTTAACAACCAATGAGTTAGATCCCCCCAGAGAGGTAATCCTCCATAAAGGTTGTGTGTTGTTTGACCCTTATCTGACCCAGGGTACCTGTAGAATAACCCCTACAAGTAACCTATGTGGTACCTGTTGACGGGTGTTTATGACACACCATCAATGGGAAGGGAAGATCCGATCTAGGGTTGTATATTTAACCCAAATCGTTTGGTATAATCTACCCTCACGGGTTTTATGGCTCCTTTAGCCAACTAAGTGTTGGAAATATGGCTACAGCAAAGATGACGTAGATAATCAAGGTTGTCATTGATGGCAATCGATTTTTTATGAAGAACAGATGCTGAAACACGCTGCAACACAAATGTGAACTGCTGCAACACAAATGCAAACACAGATGCTGAAACACAGTGCTGAAACAACGCTAGAACACAGAAGCTAACGCAGAAGGTTAAGGTTGTCATTGATGACAATCGGTTGGTTATGGAGCACGCACAAGTGTTAGGACATAGAAGTTGAAACACAATCGCAGATGCTGAGACGCAGATGCTGAAACACAGACACAAATGCTGCAACACAGGAGATGACGAAGATGGTCAAGGATTGTCATTGATGGCAATCGGTTATGAAGCAGTCAAGGTTGACAACACGCACAAGAAATACTGGAACATAGAAGCTAAAGTGCTGAAACACAAATGCTGAATCTCAGATGTGGAAACGTAGATGCTGAAACACAAGATGCTGAAACACAAGATGCTGAAACACAAATGCTGAATCACAGAGGCTGAAACGTAGATGCTAAAACGAATGCTGGAACACGACTGCTGGAACACAGATGCTGGAACACGAAT
>JZKD02S1960192.1:70115-120943 GCA_000966675.3 Picea glauca | reverse complement strand
TAAAAGGAGGTTTCCCCCTCGAAGAGGCTTATTATCTGAAATTATCTCTTTTTCAAGGCGTTGAGTACTTTTTCTGAGGTTTTTCTATGCTATATTGAAGTTTGGTTCTTAACAGGACCAGATCAGAGAAAAGTGGATATTGGGAAATCAGAAGTCAAAGGAATGAAATGCGATAGCATTCTAACTCGCGAAATGCCGAAATGCGAAAAAATGAAATGACAAAATATGAAAGGCTAAAATGTTGAAACATGGAACGTCGAAATGATGAAATGCTAAAAGTCGAAATGCTGAAATATGGAATGTCGAAATGTGAAATGACGAAATACCGGGCCGTTGAATTTGACTCCATTTCGGAGTTCTGGATACCGAGAGTTGGAGTGTCGAAACACTTCACCACAGGAAAGATGAAATGCCGAAATGCCGAAATGTGAAATGTTGAAATGATCGAAGCTAGTCCATCTAAGCTCCTTTTTTGAATTTTCAGGGATTGCAACTTGGAGAGTTGAGATGCTTCGCAACAGGGATTCACGACATGCGAAATTGCGAATTGCCGAAATATGAAATGCGGAAGAGATTTTGTTTCTTGTAATCCAACGGTGCAGGTAAATTCAAATATGATCAGAGGGCTATGATTTCACCTCACAATTAATTGATCAGTTACAATTCAGTTAGCAAAATGTATTCATGATTCTTGATCGGTTGGCATTTCAGTTGTTGAAGCATTGTTCTTCTATGGTTTTGAAGGGTAACTGAAGTGGTTGTAATGTATAAAAGGAACACACAGTGACTGTGCGTAGTTGGTTGTTCTAAATGAAAAATGAGTTGAACTATAAAGAAGGGAAATTTACAGTATGCACAGTGTGAGATAAAACTTAGAGATGAGTAATAGATCAGGAATAGATAGAAGTAAGAGAAGAATTGAAGAACAACTTGAAGCAGAGAAGAATTGCAGAATAGACAGAGGAAGAGAATAATTGAAGAACATATTGAAGTAGAGCAAAATTGCAAAACAGACAGAGGAAGAAAAGAATTGCAGAAAAGCTTGAAGTAGAGCAGAATTGCAGAATAGACAGAGGAAGAGATGAATTGCAGAACAGTTAGAAGCAGACCACATTTACAAAACAGAGTAGTGGTAAGAATTGATTTATCTGTGTTGTTGGTTATTCAATCATTTATTTGTAATAAGGGTGGTTGGGAGGTTCTAGGGAGGATTGTTTTCCTCAGAGGTTCAAATGGGTGCTTGAACACAGGGAGTTGTAGATTCCATCTGGTTGTAGCCAGAGAAACCAAGGTAGCAAGGTGGTGCAAGGGGGAACAAGTGTTCTCTATTATACAAGTTGGAGCCTGTGTAAATGGAAGTTGGTGCTTCCATTCAGTTGGTGATGGAACACTCAGGGAGTTGGTGCTTCCTTCTAGTGGGTGCTAGAGAAACCAGAGAGTTGGTTCTCTCAAACAAGTTGGAGCTTTTGAAAAAAAGGTAGTAGCCTCACATTAATTTGGTTCTCAATTATAGATGATGTACAGAACTTAAAAGACTACCTATCATTTCGAAGAAGAAGAGGTTTTCTCCCTTTATGGGTTTCCTCGTGAAAATCTGTCTCTGTTTATATCTTATGTGTGATTGATGCTCATTATTTATGTTTTCCATATGTTGTATAATATTGATGATCACTTGAAGAAAGATTAAGAATGTTTTAATAGACTTAAAATTGTTTAAGCACAATAACAACTGATTCAACCCCTGGCCCCCTCTCAGTTGTCTTAGTAATTTCAACACTATGGAATTTTCCTTCGGAGAAGAAGGTAAAGAATATGGACATGATGATATAGATAAAGCTAAAAGGTTCATTCAAAAGATTAAACGGGTACATCAAGCAATACAGGAACAATTGGAGAAAATCCAAGCCAAGTAAAAGGCAAGGCACGATAAACATCGGGTTGATCATTAGTTTGAATTCAGTGATCAAGTATGTTTGCATATCAGAAAAGATAGAATGAAAGGTGAAGGTAAAAACCTAAGGCCAATCTGATATGGTTTGTTTAACATCTTAGAGAATATTGGTACTAATGCCTTTCGTTTAGATATACTAGCCTACATGCAAATGTATTCAGTGGTAAATGTTGAGAATTTGAAGCTTTATGAGCCTCATATGATTATAGATGAAGATGAAAGTATTCAGGTTCCATCAGTTGATGATTTTTCTCCAGACTGTTTGGATGAGCTACAGGAAGATGGAATTCTCGATAGAAGGATCGGAACTTCACAGTGAGGTGATGTGGAATATCTTCAATTTGGTCCTAAAGGGGTAAAACAAAGTAAATCCAAATGGATGGAGATCAGAAGGGTGAGGGAAATCTACCATCACTTATTTGTTGAGTAATCAAAACTTTTGGAGGTCCAAAAGTCTTCCAATGGGAAGGAATGATCCAGGAATGATCACAGAGGTCCAAAAAGATCTGGAACATCCACAAATGTCCAGAATGGTTCAGAAATGCTCAAATTTCAAATGCTTCAAATTGTCTTGAAAAATCCATCATTGCGTAGAGCTCAGTGATAGCTTACCAACGTGTAAATTTCTCCTCAAAATGAGTTCATATGCAAAAGTTGTAAGCGGACAAAATTCAGGTCAAAGTCAAAGTCAAAGGGGTAAAAGGGTGACACATGTCACCACTCCAAGGGTGACACATGTCACCACTGCAAGTGTGACACGTGACATGATCGTACATGTGACGTGGCCACACCCCAAGGTGCCACGTGGACTGATCGTACAGTGGATGGGAAACTAAGTTGGCATCTAGTGGACAAATTGATTGAATGACATGTGGCATTGGAGAGCCAATGAGAGGTTTCCACATGGAAGCCTCCCATTGGAAAACATTAGTTAAATGTATTAAAAGTTATGGAATCAATGGAGGTCAAACCCGCAACCTCCATAACCTCCATAAGACTTAACAAATCCCTCCATACCAATGCACCACCACAATGGGTCTTCACTATGTATGGGCACGAATTAATAATAAAGTAGTTACAATGTGTAAATGGTGGAGTAAAGGGTTGAGGGCCTAAGCCCTCAACCCTTGGCCCTTGGTTTATATATATGTCATGTAATTGAAACATGGGGCTATCAACAAATTTCATGTGGGGAGTTATGTTATACAACCACGTGTTATATGGTTATAACCAAACTATGGTATATGTACTATGTCTGAGGAAAATTTAAACGGTTATGCCATATATCAACATCTAAGGATTTTATGGATCATCCATTAATATTATTAAACCATCCGGAGCCATTCAAACTCATATTTTTCCCATGGATTTGGGGATTGCTTTCTAAATCCTCGGTTTTTCCCCAAATCTATCATAGACAAAATCAGCAACAACTAATTTCATAAATTCACTCTGGTTCGAGCCCATGCAAGCCTGATGTTTGAACCAGGTGCTCTGATGCCATAATGTAACATCCCTCAGCCCAACCGAGGGACATTACGGTGCGGAATACACATAAAAATGAAATTTATGCTAACTAAATTAATTCTTTTACTATTAGTTGATTTTATATAGCTTATAGCTACACATTTAAACCCAATTTAACTATTGTCTAAAACCATTCACTTGATAAATCTACATCATTGTAAATCAACATGAATGAATTCTAATAATTCAACATAGTAGGATATAAATTATTTCCAAAAACACAGTTCATGCACAACAATTAAACTCATAAATAACATAAAAACAAGATTAAACACTTATATTTTATAGCAGATGTGCAACCAACTTCTTGGAATAGATGTTCAACCCAACCATAAACTGATTGTTCCAAATATCAACAGCTAGTCACCCCTGATATGAGGCTAGCGATCCAAAAAAGAGGGTGGTCTCTCACAGTCCACTCACATCTCGTAAAACCAACAACCCATTGATATCTTCCTACAACTATCTCGGTTTTCCACCAACTCTCTTCCTCTTGACCTTTCCAACCAAAGGAATGTACCCCTTCACTAATTCCAGTCCCTCAGGAATTCATTTATTAGGGTCTCTCTAGCACAAATAATGAGGAATCTCTCAGTTGGGAACTCAAGGGAGCTTGCTTCCAAGAAAACTACCAGCAAACCAACAACAAACATTTGCTATTACAGTGAAACTCACTAGTTCACTCTTCAGGCCCGACAACCTGGCTCTTTAGTTTCCAGCTCCAAATACACTTCAATATGCTCCATCTTTCTCTAAAAGTTTCCCTCCATGGTTGCACCAGATCTAAGCTCTCTTTCTTGCACTCTACTTTCTCCTCATGCACAAAACCTCAAGTGTAAAAATCGTTTTCCCCACCCATACGAATTTCCTCTCTTTGTCTTGCCTTGATTGACTCACACTCTTCCCCAAGTTGATCGTAATCAATCCCATGTGCCCAATAACTATCGGATGTGACTACTCACACCCACCCTCTTACATGTATTCAATGATTGGATTTGGGAAAACTCAATCAGAAATGTGAAGGTTCATATACAAATAGGAATTTTAGGAAAATGGGTTGAATTAATATACATGGGTGTTTTCCCCTTGGACCCCCTCTTGGCCATTCTCTTATATACTCACCTCTCTTGTGGATTAATTCATCCCCCATATCTTGTCCATGTCCCCTTAGCAACTAGCATCACATTTTATAAATAAAACAAGGAAATAAAATTTGCATATTACATCACTTGGTAGTAGACACATATTATATTTACATAAGCATTAATTAAACTAGGGATTATAGTGGGGATGTTACACCTCTAATCCTGAAAGTATAATACCTAGGAAATTTTTAAAGTGTGGCAATGGTCACCCTATTGACCCTTTTCTTGCAACAACTTCTCTTCTACAATCTCAAGATGAGGTCGCTCTGTCTCACCACTGCTTTTCCCACTGTCATGTACGCATTGACCTCATCAATCGAACCCTGTTTTTCCTCATCAATTGGATCCTATTGCTCCTATTCTCTTGTAGGTTGCTCCTCAAGGAATGGTAGCAATAATGGCCTAGGTATTTTTCTGCTACCTATATATAGGGTAATTTGTGCTAGAATGTGGGTATTGATACCCTCTACATGAGCCATACCTCCTTTGTGGATTCCCTATGCATGGTTTCCATTGGACCCTACATGGTTTAGATTCATGTAGTTGTCGGTAATGAACTGTGTCATGAGTTGTGTTAATAGATCCTACGACTTGGTCATTTGTTGTTTCCCATTGGCTATGGTTTCTAACAATTGTAAGGTCCTATCATCGGCATGATCCCCCGTGTTTCTTTCTGAATCTGGTTGATTTTCCTTTAGTTCTTCTTCCTCTTGATATTATGGGAAGGGTTGTACTCCATTCCCACATCTTATGGGAATCAATGTAATCACAACTATCAATATCACCAACTCTGATACCACTGTAAAATCCCCAAATTGACGACGTTATAATATTATGCAATTTATGATGTTTTCTAATTTTATAATTATGTCAAATAGTTTGCATTGATGTGTTATTATGTCGAAATACTAATATACTAATTTATACAAACATTTACAAGAGATTCAAAGGTAGATGCTACATCAAACATATGGCATGGAAACCAAGTACACATAAAAATGGAAGAGGAAAATTGGCATATTTTATTATGGATGAAAACACCAATACAAGAAAGTCTCTAGAGGTTGTTGTAGCAGCTACAATACCCTACTCAAACACACAATAAAAAGATAAAACCTGAGAATGATGCCAATAACAGTTGTTTCCCACTACCAGAAGATAATCCAATCATCGGGTTGCCCCGCCCTTCAATTTATTTTGTTTTTCTACTATGGTAGTCGACCCCTCTTCCTATTAATTTACAGGAGCCCATGACTCCCTTTTCTCTACCCTCAACCTATAGGGTACTCTTACGGCCCCTTCACTTCTCTATGCTCAAAAAATGAGAGTTTTTTCCTCCCTCAAACCCTCTCTTTTTTGTAGTTGGGGCTCTCGGCCCACTTTCTAGACTTGGTGGCTCCACGAGAATGGTCTCTCGGTCATTTCTCAATCCCACATGATTCCCCAAACCCTCATCCTACAATAAATTCTTCCACGGTTAGTTACAGGACTCCAAGAATGTTTCCTGAGTCTGAAAGTAATGGGACACAACCCCCAAAATTGGAATTGCAACCTACTTACACCCCCACAACCTACTCAATTGATGGTGTTATCTCCTAAAATAGAACTGTCATTTTACCAATTTTTAAGTGATAGGAACAGGTCCAAAAATTCATTTCCAAATTTTTTTAGGTGTGTTAGAAGGTCTGCTATTTGGATACAAACTTGGAAAAAACATCAATTTTGGTCTTGGCAATCAAATATTTAAATCTCAAGTTTCGGTGGTTAAGAGGAGCTAAAAAACTGCTCATTAACCACCGAAAGTCTTGGTTTTCGGTGGTTAAGAGGCAAAAATAAAGGGCATGTTAACCACCGAAAATGTTTCTACGCACAAAAGGAAAAAGCTCGTGCTTTTGCACGAGCCAGATGTCAAATGGGCACAATCATTAAGTTATAACCACCGAAAGTGTATCTAGGTGGTGAGGTATGAAGTTCTTATGGCATCTTATCTGAATATTTATGCCCTGATCTCCTTTTAACTACCAATTGTCATTTCAGAATTAAGACTCGGCAGAAATCCAGAATTCCATGCATGATTTTCAGATAACAGAATTGATTTGTCACATGGGCCTTCATTAAATCCAGTCACGAGGATACAGAATCATTATGACTTCATTTGATTTCTGTTTCAATATCATTAATATTCAATATTGAATCCGAGAGTCATTTTTATTGTCATGATCCCATGATTTCCTCATGCAAACGCATACTCAGCAGCCATAATCCCATGATTTGTCAAGGTTGCCAAGTGGAATTTGAGTTCAATTGTTGGTTATTGAGCCATTTGTCATCCAGTTCAAAGAAAAATCTGAGTCATTGCAATTCCCACACAAATTAATTCAATGCAGATCCGTTTTTGAAAGTTACAGGTTTCGGTGGTTAACAGGCCCATATTTTTATCTCTTAACCACCCAAAGCAGAGATTTTCGGTGGTTAACAAGCCCAGATTTTTATCTCTTAACCACCGAAACCTGTACATGGCAGTGAGGTCATATTTTTGCATAGATTTGACTTTTTCTCAGCCAAATATTTCGAGGTTGGTTTCTAAAGATGCATAATAATTAAATACATCATATTTAAGGTTTTATCTTGATGTATTTAATGTTTAAGAAGGTGGAAAAGTGAAAATGGTGACCTAGTTGATGAGCAAAAAAACTGTCTTTTTGCCAAAGGTGGAAAATTCGAATTTCCTATGAGGATTCATCAGCCTTGGAAGACTTTCTACATCTGTCAAAGAGTTTAGAGGATATAAAAGCTATCAAGATAGAGTTTGACACCTAAGATAGGATATTTTTTTTTGACTTTCCATTTTTAGAAGTCTAGATCCATTTTTATAGGATCTCATCCTACACTTGTTTGGTTTGACTATTTTTAGCAAATATGATCCATCTTTCAAGGATCTAGATTTCATCTTGTAAGGCTATAAAGCCAAATACATTTGAAGCACCAAGGGGTTGGAATTTGGAGACCTTTTCATATTATGTACTCAAACTTCTCATTTTCATATTGAGTAATACAAGCTTCTTTTGCCATAACTTGTTCAGATTTCATCTTCTTATCTATTCTGTACTTGCACCTGGATATTATATTCATGTTGTTATGCTTGTTTATGCCCGATAACTTTCATCTTATCATTGAATTCATAAGTTAAACTTTTCAAGTATTCCAGTGATTATTGTAATTGGCCATTCATCTATGCTTTATATGTGATTTTGTTGATATAATAGTTATTTCTCCATACATCCTTTTATTTGTAAACTCTCTGAACATTGGTGGTTGAAAGCCTTGTCCATCTAAATGTGTTCATGCATGTTTTGAGTGAGAAATGATTCAGTCCTCCGACTTGATCCAAATCCACACTTGTTATTGAGAAAACAGTTACCGAAAGATTAAGTTACCAGGCATCTCTGACTTACAGCCTAGGAGAGTTTCCTGAAGTGATAACAAATTGGCGTCGTTTCCTGGGAGAGGAGATCGAAGCTCAGCTTCCTTGGGAGATGACAAGATCCAGCTTTGATGATAGACAAAGCTTGGACATCATTTGGTTGTAATTATCTATCTGGCGACTCCATTGCTATGAAATTTGTTGGAGACTCCACTGGTATGACATGAACTAGATCTTTCCTGCAAGGTATGAGTTCTGTGATTTTTCAAGTATTTTTGGTTACCCTCATCTAGTACCTACTAGAGATGAATGGGAACATAGTATTCCATATTTTGTGGAGAGAAGTGGGAAGTGCTAGCTGAACATTTGTTGGATTTCCATGACTTTATTGACCGGATTGAAATTGTACATGAGGATGTTCAAATTAATCTTTTCAAATTTTCATTAGAAGGGATTGCTCTTGACTGGTGTCGGTCTCTTACAAGTGCAAGTGTCAGCTCTTTGGCTGATTTTCATGCTGCCTTCCATGTGTTTTGTAAAAACCATTTTCCAGATGACCTTCTCTATCCTCAATGCTGTCATGAGTTTTATTTATTGAATAAAGATCCAAATACTCATGAAAATTTTGCTGCAGCAGAAGATATCTCTCACCATGATCAAGAGATGGGTGGTCTTTAGGATAATGGCCATAGTATAGATGCTTTAAACAGTATACCAAATGCATCCACTATCTTAGATTGTTATGAAGATCAGAGTGCCTCCTTTAAAAAATTAAAAAATGATGAGCAGATTTTTATATCAGCATATGACAGTTTTGAATCTACAATAGATCCTAAGGGTATCTCTAAGTTTCAAGATTTGCAGCGACTGGAAGTTTGCAGCAGATATCAAGAAGAAGGCGAGGAACTGAACATTCCAGATCAACAGTCTATCATATATGTTTCTCCAACAGATCTCAAGCAACCTACATTCAACAATGAGATTAGTAAAGGCATTTTTCAACATCTTTTCAATTTACAGTTGGATCAACAGTCCAAAGAGGTACTGCTGTGTGAATTTGATGACCCTTTTGATGACTATTTGGAGTCTATGAGCAGCATAGATGTTAAAAAATTTCTGTCACAAGAAGATTGTTTTTATCATCTGTTCAAACCTCTTTTCTGCATGATATCCCTTCCATTATTTCTCAGGTCAAGATCAAGGATTTTAACAGTAAATCAGTTTATGATATGGCTGCATTGGAAATTCGATCTTACTTGATAAATCTGCCTCTACTGGTTAGTGTAGGAGTAGTCATAGGAATAAGCTCACCATACGAGCAATGAGATATTTTTCAGTTGTTGATTTCATGAATAAGCAGGAGGTTGCATGCAAGTTACAGGTTTGTAGAGGAATAGTTGCAAAGGTCAGATGACTCCATGCCCAATGCCAAAGGCAGCCAGATGACTCCATGCCCAATGGAACTACAATTTCAAAGCTATGCAAATATTGTTTTCAGGTTTTGGTTGAATAAGCAGAGCAGGCTACCGATTACACATGCCACATGACTCCATAGCCCAACCGATAAGGCCACTGGAACTACTTTTTCTTGGAACCTCACTGGGAGGATTCCATCCCTGAGTAGGAGCCAGATGTTATCTCCTAAAATAGAATTGTCATTTTACCAATTTTTAAGTGATAGGAACAAGTCCAAAAATTCATTTCCAAATTTTTTTAGGTGTGTTAGAAGGTCTTCTATTTGGATACAAACTTGGAAAAAACATCAATTTTGGTCTTGGCAATCAAATATTTAAATCTCAGGTTTCGGTGGTTAAGAGGAGCTAAAAAACTACTCATTAACCACCGAAAGTCTTGGTTTTTGGTGGTTAAGAGGCGAAAATAAAGGGCATGTTAACCACCGAAAATGTTTCTATGCGCAAAAGGAAAAAACTCGTGCTTTTTCACGAGCCAGATGTCAAATGGGCGCAATCATTAAGTTATAACCACCGAAAGTTTATCTAGGTGGTGAGGTATAAAGTTCTTATGGCATCTTATCTGAAGATTTATGCCCTGTTCTCCTTTTAACTACCAATTGTCATTTCATAATTAAGACTCGGCAAAAATCTAGAATTCCATGCATGATTTTCAGATAACAGAATTGTTTTGTCACATGGGCCTTCATTATCTCCATTCACGAGGATACAGAATCATTATGACTTCATTTGATTTATGTTTCAATTTCATTAATATTCAATATTGAATCTGAGAGTCATTATTATTGTCATGATCCTGTGATTTCCTCATGCAAACTCATACTGAGCAGCCATAATCCTGTGATTTGTCAAGGTTGCCAAGTGGAATTCGAGTTCAATTGTTGGTTATTGAGCCATTTGTCATCCAATTCAAAGAAAAATCCAAGTCATTGCGATTCCCATGCAAATTAATTCGCCACAGATCCATTTTTGAAAGTTACAGGTTTTGGTGGTTAAAAAGCCCAGATTTTTATCTCTTAACCACCGAAAGAAGAGCTTTTCAGTGGTTAACAAGCCCATATTTTTATCTCTTAACCACCGAAACCTGTACATGGCAGCGAGGTCATATTTTTGCACAGATTTGACTTTTTCTCAACCAAATCTTTCGAGGTTGGTTTCTAAAGATGCATAATAATTAAATACATCAAATTTAAGGTTTTATATTGATGTATTTAATGTTCAAGAAGGTGGAAAAGTGAAAATGGTGACCTAGTTGATGAGCAAAAAAACTGTCTTTTTGCCAAAGGTGGAAAATTCGAATTTCCTATGAGGATTCATCAGCCTTGGAAGACTTTCTACATCTGTCAAAGATTTTAGAGGATATAAAGGCTATCAAGATAGAGTTTGACACCTAAGATAGGATATTTTTTTTGACTTTCCATTTTTAGAAGTCTAGATCCATTTTTATAGGATCTCATCCTACACTTGTTTGGTTTGACTATTTTTAGCAAATCTGATCCATATTTCAAGGATCTAGATTTCATCCTGTAAGGCTATAAAGCCAAATACATTTGAAGCACCAAGGGGTTGTACTTTGGAGACTTTTTCATATTATGTACTCAAACTTCTCATTTTCATATTGAGTAATAAAACCTTCTTTTGCCATAACTTGTTCAGATTTCATCTTCTTATCTATTCTGTACTTGCACCTGGATATTATATTCATGCTATTATGCTTGTTTATGCCCAATAAATGTCATCTTATCATTGCATTCATAAGTTAAACTTTGCAAGTATTCCGGTGATTATTGTAATTGGACATTCATGTATGCTTTATATGTGATTCTGCTGATATAATAGTTATTTCTCCATACATCCTTTTATTTGTAAACTCTTTGAACATTTGTGGTTGAAATCCTTGTCCATCTAAATGTGTTCATGCATGTTTTGAGTGAGAAATGATTCAGTCCTCCGACTTGATCCAAATCCACACTTTTTATTGAGAAAACAATTACTGGAAGATTAAGTTACCAGGCATCTCTGACTTACATCCTAGGAGAGTTTCCTAGAGTGGTAACAGATAGATCGACCCTCTAAGAAGCCACACAATCCTCTAAGTGACATGAATCTATAGAAACAATGGAACCGACCTCCTCACAAAAATCATGTTGCTCAGCAAATTGGGCCACGATCCTCTCCTAGCTCACACAATTCCTCCAGCAGCCTCACGGCCCCGATCTAGTGCCCCATGACACCATAACCTCCTTGATCTAGCATTTGGGAAAGGGTTTCTAACCTCTAAACCTTCCATGAATCCTCCCTAACTCCACAAATTTCCAGATGATGGTTTAACCTTCAAAACAAGGCAAAATTAGTTCTCTCCAGCAAGACCACAATCCTCCACAAATTTTTACACTAGTAAATTGTAGATAAATCAAAATATGAAGCTCCATTGAAGATCTTGGATGGATATTCCCTTTTTCCATCTAGGGTGGGTATTAGACCACTGAAACTAGACTAACAATGGAAGTATTTTTCCAAACCTAATCAAGGTGGATCTCGGTGGCCAGCCACCTTTTCCACTAAATCAACATTTTGAGCCTATGGTTTTGATAAACCATGATATTCACCCTTTTGATGGGGAATGGAATGTAATACCATCTTATTTTGTTAATCATAGACATCATGTAATGATTTCCTAGTGGTCTTGTGTACATGCCTACAACATAGAGCTAATGCACTGGATCCCATTAGAACTCTACAATTAAGTGCGCCCATGATAGAGTAGTACTGGGATGGGTGACCGCTCAGGAAATCCTAATGTTTTACACGCCTATGACATTTTGTAAACTTAGCCCAATTTATCCCACATGCATCATGGCAATTGTTCTCTTCTCACTCTCTCATATATAATTAAGGTGAAGGAGGCCCTTTAAGCATGGAATGGAGTGTGATATAAATCTTGTTGTGAATGAAGTATAGCCAACATCTCTTTCTTTTCAGAGATAATCTACCCCACTCTATGATTTTGTGTTCTACATTGTTTTTCTCTCTTATTCAATAATAGAAGTCGGGTTTCACTGTATTTTTCTATTCTCTTCTATATTTTTGTTTTTGTCTCATTTCGTTCTCAAAAAAATATGGATTAGTGGTATAAGAGTAGTCTTCTCCTTGTCATTTCTCATAGAAAGTCCCCGATGAGGTCAGGGTATAAAGAGTTGGGTCTCGAGCTAGTTTCTCTTAAGGACAACTTCTCTCGCCATCCCAAGCAACCTCCCATGGCGGACGAAAAGAGATATGACAAAGCAACAGATCCCTTCAAGATGTTGCTCAAGGAGGCTCTCGTGTGACAGAGGAATGAGATGATGGAAAAATTCACTCAGATCCTTCGAAAACTACCGATGGTGGCGGTCGAGAATCTTCAACAAGAAACCATTTCGCAAGTGTGACACCCTTCAAGGTAAAATTCAATTTTGATATCCCCTTATTTTAAGGACAAATAGATGCATATTCTCTATAAAAATGGTTGAATCTGCTAGAAGGTTATTACACCATCCAAATAAATTCCAACGGTGAAAATATCACCTTCGCGCTCCTTAAATCCCTTCCCCATGTTATAACTTGGTGGGAAGGTTACTGGGAGAGGTACACCGCAGATGAATCTACACCATTTAGGAGAGAACCCCCTTGGCCGACCTTTGTAGATGCCCTAATTGAGGAGTTCTACCCTTTTGGAAACTATTATGACCAGTACATGACATAGATGACTCTACATCAGAAAAGAGATCAGATAGTGATAGAATACACTGACATATTTCATACCTTACGCTCAAAGTTGGGTATTAAAGACTCAAGTGGAACTTGATTTTGAAGTATCACAATGGTCTACACATGTACATCCAAAGAGAGATGGATTTCTTAGACATCTCCTCACTGGGTGTTTCTTATCGATATGTAGCCAAAATTGAGCATAAATTTAAGCAACAGACTAAGTGAGGGTTCGGGTTTGAATATATGCTACATAATAATCATGTCAAAGAAAACCCTAACTCATCAAATGAACGATAGAGAAAGGAAGGCCAATCTCAAGAGATCCATTCCAAGACGCGGGTAAAGAAGGGTATCGGTAAGTCTAAGAAAGACACTGGAAAGTGGTGTGATTTCCACAACAATCCCTAGCACAACACCGATGAATATTGCTCAAAACAATCATTGGTGTTCGAGCTAAAAGAAAAAGAATCAGAGCCTGACAAACTTTGATTCAGAACAAAATAGAGGGAAACATATCATCAATGCAGAACCCACTTCTACCATCGTAGCCACAACAATACATCTAGAAGAACCATAGGAGATCACGTCAAAATTAAATTAAAATGTACCTAGGCAAGTGCTTCTCATCACCTAAGTGCCTAAGGGGTGAGAAAGTGCCTAATGTGGACCTTGGTCATTTAATTTTTGAGATGCAAATTAAAAGGTGACTTTTTTAGACTTAGGGAAAGTGGGTGAATAAAGTGATTTTATCCCCATCGTTGATCTCTTCTAATCTCAACCGTTAGATGACATGACCCTTGAGATTCCCTCATGAGGTCAATTAGGGTAAGGAGGGCACATGGATTGTTGGTGGTTGAAACGTTTTTGAGAGAGCAAGAGAAAAAATTTCAAGCTTGAGGAAGAGGCCATTTCTATAGAGTTAGGGCATGCATTCCAAGGCTAGAAACTAGTATGGAAATCAAGGCAAGAGGTACAGCATAAACAACAGGTTGTACAGTACCAATTTCATGGGTCCGTACAGCCTTTTGCTGGAACAGAAATCGAGGAACAATAGAATCATTAAATTATGTCTGTACAGTATGGATTTCACAGTCCATACAATTGAATTTTTGGCATAGTTTTCGAGGAGGTACAGTCAGTCGTACACAGGTCATACCGTACAGAATTTTACAGTCCGTATAGTCACTTTGCTGCAAAAAGAATCGATGAGATTTGTTGTGTGTGTTTTTCTAGAAGTTTGGCATGGTTTTCAAGGAGGCCATACAGTCATTAAATACCCCCGAAAAAATTGTTGTTGTTTTGATGAATTTTGAGGCATTCGTACAACTAGTTAGAGGCACAAATATCGAGGAGGAAACTTGTATTTTGTTGCAGAAAATTCTGGAAAGAATTTTGAGGAGTTTGGCTCAGAACTTGTGTGAAGACTTGGCATGTTTTTCAAGATAAGTTTGTCATTAAATTTATGAAGATGAATATGTTCTAAAAAAAATTCTTTGAAGCTCACAAATAATAAAAACTCCCTATCTCATTGGTTTTCCCCTTGTGGGTTCTTCCAGGGTCGTTGTTAGACCAAAAATCACTGTGTCATTTTCTAATTTTTTATGTGTTGTTGATATATTTCATTTTTGCATTAAAACAATGTTCAGAATCCTCATGTTTCAGTTCTGAAAATTTATTTTATGCTGAGTTTAATTGGCTGTCATAAATCTAGGTTTGGGCATTAAACATTGGATAAAAAATCAGTGAGACTGAAATTGGGTTGGGGTCTAAAATTTTACATGGTATCAGAGCTAAGTTAAAGAGAAGCAGAAATATTTCAGCAAGTAAGAAAATTGGGACAGCAGTCACTTCACCGGAGAATTTTGAATTTTTCATTTTTAGTAGAAAGGGGTGAATGGCTACAGGTTTGAGGGTTGAGGACAGACTTGATGGGGCAGTGAACTTTGGTGCTTGGAAGGAGAGGATGATCTTGTTGTTGCAAGAAAATGGGTTGTGGGACATTGTTGAAAATACCACAACACATCCTGTGGTTGTACCTATTGATCCTACTCTTCTTGCAGCATACACTAAGAAGAGTATCAAGGTTAAGAGGATTATTCTTGATGCCATCAAGGGCCATTTTATTACTCACTTGACGGGGAAGAAAAATTCCTATGAGATATGGGATTATTTGACAAAGTTGTACCAAAGTACAAATGAAAACTAGAAGATGGTTTTGAGGGAAAAACTGGAGAGCATAAAAATGACCAAAGATGAAAATGTGGTCACATATCTTACCAAGTTTACACAGGTGAGATATGAGCTTGGAACCATGGGGGAGGCCACAGTTGACATGAGCTTGTGAGGACAACACTGAATGGAGTTTCCAAACAATGGGTTTTTTTTGTAGAAAGCATTGTGGCTAGGGAGAATCTTCCCAATTGGGAATGTCTTTGGGATGACTTTGTTCAAGAGGAGACCCAGAGGGGTTATGTACATGGAAGTTCATCTATAGGTCATGATGAGGAGAATGTGCCTCTTGCTGCCAACAACAAGAAGAAATTTAGAAAGGGTCCTAAGGGATGAAAAAAACTGAATGGTGAAGGGAAGAAGGACATGAGAAAATTCAAGTGTTTTTCATGCCACAAGTTTGAGCACTATGCAAGTTAGTGTTCGAACAAGAAGAATAAACAAACAACAACTTTAGTAGCAGTGGAAGAGCTCTCCACCAAGTTTGACAAGGAATTTTCCTTGGTAGTGTGTCTTTCCACAAGGACCACTCATTCAGATATGTGGTATATTGACAGTGGTGCCTCTCTCCATATGACAGGGGTTCGTGAGCACTTGATAGATCTCACTCGGATTGGAGATGTTGAGGTAGTGCTTGGAGATGACCCGGTGGTCAAGGCAGTTGGTTTCGGGACTGTATCATTTCAGAGGGAGTTTTTACCTCCCATGTTATTGAGAGAGGTCCTATATGTTCTAGTCTTGAAGAAGAACTTAGTATCAGTTTCTTCTATTGAGGAGAGGGGCTATGATGTCTTGTTCTGTGATGGGCAGGTGATCCTTTTCCCCAAGTGATCTAGTATCACTTTGGCCAAAGTGATTGGGACTCAACATGAGAAGCTATACAAGCTCATGTTTCATCCAGTGAGAGCATTATTTCATTCTACCAGCAGTAGTGGCCTACATGAGTTATGGCACAAGAGGATGGCATATTTTCACCATGGGGCTTTGAGAGTATTGAGGGAGATTGTGACTGGAGTTCCATATTTCAGTATAGAGCACCAGGAGTTGTGCAAGGGGTGTGCTTTGAAAAAGTACACCAAGCCTGCTTTTCCTAACAGTGGCAGTAGAGCATCAAGTATCCTTAATCTCATGCATTCATATGTATATGGCCTGATGACTTTGGCATCATTGACTGGTTGTTTATACTATGTTATATTCATTGATGACTTCTCACAGAAGTCTTGGATTTTCTTCATGAAGATCAAAGGATAGGTATTTAGTTGGTTCCAAGAGTTCAAAGCTCTTGTGGAGAACTAGACAAGGAAGAAAATTAGAGTTCCGAGGACGGACAATGGGGGTGAGTATACCTCCAAGGAGTTCATGGGATTTTGTGTAGGAGAGGGTATCAGGAGAGAGTTGATTGTTCCTTACAACCCACAACAGAATGGGGTTGCTGAGACAAAGAACAGGGCCATTGTTGGGGCTGCGATATCCATGCTACATTATCAAGGGATGCCACTATTTCTTTAGGTTGAGGCATGCTACCTTCTAAGAAGAGGAAAGATGGAGCCCATGGCAGAGAGAGGGATCTTTGTTGGGTATAGCGAGACTTCAAAGGCTTTCTGTATATACCTTCCTTCCTTGAGGAAGACTGTCTTGAGGAGGGATGTGAGATTTGAGGATGGAGAGGGGTGAGAAGTATTCACCTCAGATTCAGGTGAGTCCCCATCATACTATAGTGACACAGATTTCAAGGTCACCAGTTTCGGTGATGACAGGTTCACAGATGACAGGGCCACATATTTTAGGATTGCAGGTTTCTGGATCGGGTACTCCAGAGTATACTTCAGGATCACAGTCTTCAGGAGATGGGGTTGATCAGGGATAGTCCCCTCCATGGGACACTAATTCATAGAGGAGGAAGCCCAGGTGGCTTCAGGATACTTTGAGGGAGGCATAGGGTTCAATGGGGAATCTCAGATAGGCAATGATGGAGAATAAACCTCCCGAGAGGTTTTGCAACTACATCGCGATGGTGAGTAGCATTCGGGAGTCTGGGCCTTCCACTTTTGAGGAGGCTACTAGTACACAGGTTTGGAAAAATGCCATGATGGAAGAGTACAATTCCATCATGAAGAACAATATCTGGGAAGTTGTTCCTAGACCTGAGGGGAGGTCAGTGGTGACTTCCAAGTGGATCTATAAACTCAAGCATATTGCAGATGGAATCATTGAGAAGTACAAATCTTTCTTTGTGGCTTGGGGATTTTCATAGGTTGAGGGAGTTGACTATGATGAGACCTTTGTGCCGGTTTCTAGATATACCTCGATCAGGTCGGTGATTTCCATTGCAGCAAAGATGGGTTGGAAGATCCACCAGATGGATGTGAATACCTCATTTCTAAATGGTCTAATACAGGAGGAGGTATATATTGAGAATCCATTGGGCTTTGAGGTGCATGGGAGAGAGTCTCATGTGTGTAAACTGAAGAAGGCATTGTATGGGCTGAACCAAGCTCCCAGAGATTGGTATTCGAGGATTGATGCCTATTTGCAACAGTTGGGATTTAAGAAGAGTGAGGTTGATCCATACCTATACTTCATTGTGGTTGGAGAGGATCCTCTCATTCTCTTGCTATATGTGGATGATATTTTCATTAAAGGGGCAGAGAGACTCATCACTAGCTACAAGGAGAGCCTTGCTTTAGAGTTTGAGATGATTGATATTGGACTGATGCACTATTTTTTGGGATTAGAGGTTTGGCAAGATCCTGGACACATCTTCCTGGGATAGGGGAAGAATGTGAGTGACACTCTGAGGAGATTTCATATGGAGGATTGTAGGCCCATAAACACTCCCATGATTACCAACTGGAAGAAGCCTCATGCTTCTTAGTCACTGTTAGTGGATTCCAGTTTATATCGTCAATTGATCAGATCATTGATGTATTTGGTCAATACCATGCCAAATATTTGTTTTGTTGTCAACACTCTCAATCAGTTCATGGTGGAACCTGAGAGAGTGCACTGGGTGGCAGAAAAACATGTGCTTAGGTATATTTGTGGTACGATAGATTATGGTCTGGACTATCAGAGAGGATATGGAGTTCATCTGGTTAGCTATACAGATTGGAATGGGGCAGGATGTGTCAGTGACACGAAGAGTACTTTAGGGTGTTGTTTTGGATTAGGCTCAATAGTTGTGTCTAATTGGTTCAGTTGGATGCAAAATTCAGTGGCATTGAGTTATGCAGAGACTGATTATATGGTGGCCAGTCAGGCTAGTTGTGAGGTCCTTTGGCTTTGCAAGTTGTTGGTGGGATTGTTTGGTGTGTAGTTGAGGCCTACCTTGATTTACTGTGGTAATAAGAGTTGCATTAAACTCTCGGAGAATCCAGTTTTTCATGACAGGTCTAAGCATATCAAGATTCATTATCACTTCATCTGTGACTATGTTCAAAGAGGATCAGTGGAGCTACAGTACATATCTATAGAGGAGAATATTGTAGACATACTCACCAAAGCATTGGGCAGAGGCAAATTTGTATTTTTCAGGGAAAAGCTTGGAGTGGTGAGTAACACTTTCCTCGGTAAGAGGGAGTGTTAAAATTAAATTAAAAAGTAACTAGGCAAGTGTTTCTCATCACCTAGGCTCCTAAGGGGTGAGAAAGTGCCTAATGTGGACCCTAGTCATTTAATTTGTAAGATGAAAATTAAAAGGTGACTTTTTGAGACTTAGGGAAATTGGGTGAATAAAGTGATTTTATCCCCACCGTTTATCTCATCTAATATCAACCGTTAGATGAGATGACCCTTGATATTCCCTCATGAGTTCAATTAGGGTAAGGAGGGCGCACCCATTGTTGGTGGTTGAAACATTTTTGAGAGAGAGCAAGAGAAAAAATTTCGAGCTTGAGGAAGAGGTCATTTCTACAGAGCTAGGGCACGCATTACAAGGCTGGACACTAGCATGAAAATCCATGGATGGGGTACAACATAAACAATAGGTCGTACAGTACATATTTCAAGGGTCTGTACATCCTTTAGTTGGCACAGAAATTGATGAACAGAAGTAGCATTAAATTATGTTTGTACAGTACGGATTTCAAATTATGTACGATTGAATTTTTGGCACAGTTTTCGAGGAGGTACAGTCAGTTGTACCGTATGAATTTTTATAGTCTGTATAGTCACTCTATTGCACAAAAATTGAGGATATGTGTTGTGTGTGTTTTCTGAAAGTTTGGCATGATTTTCAAGGAGGTCATACAGTCATTAAATACCTAGAAATTTGTTGTTACTGTTGGCACAAATTTTGAGGCATTCGTACATCCAGTCAGAGGCACAAAAATCGAAGATCAAACCTGTATTTTGTTGTAGAAAATTATGGAAAACATTTTGAGGAGTTTGGCTCAGAACTTGTGTGAAGACTTGGCATGGTTTTCGAGATAAGTTTTTCATTAAATTTCTGAATATGAATATGTTGTAACAAAATTTCTCTAAAGGTCACAAATAATAAAAACTCCCTCTCTCACTAGTGTTGAGGAAAAGATATGAAATGATCTTACTCAAGCATTTTCAGACTTTACTTGGCTAAAGAAAAGTAGACGGGAATATCACCCTATGTTTATAGCCAACAAAAATAACATCCTAACTCACAAGTATTAATTATGAGTGCTTAGGCTAGTGTTTTATCAACAAAAAGATTGCTAGAAATTCACTTTTTTTGTAATTTTCAAAATATAACAGTCACTGAAATAAATGTAAGAACAGAAGTAAAGACACCAAGATGATAATCAAGACAGATGAGACATAAAGAAATCCTTTATTTCATTCCAATTCACCAAAGAGTCATTTTCTTTGCAAAATCTCATATAGAAATCTTGGACCAAATTCAAACTTAGACATCCCCGATGGAACATACAAAAGGACCTCTAACAGAAAACCAAAACTGAACTCTAAAAGCTGGATCAACTTGCCACAGATTGCTTCCCACTCGACTATGCACAATAGCCTTTATCAGTCATGAAAATTAATTCACAAACAGACAAGTCCACACAGACTATCAAATATATATCAACAACTCTGAAAAACAAGTGTCTGAATGATTTGATTCAACCTTGAATATTGTTGTCTACAATAAGACCCTGCTATCACAAAAGAGAATTAGGTTGTGATGAATATATGAATGAATGGAAATTGAACTATCTCAACATAAACTCAAAGAGAAAACCTTAGCATGCTTCTCCTTCTGTCCTCCTCTTGTTCCTCCCTTTCCTCTTTCTTTTAACAAATTAGAATTGGTTGAAGTAGTTGAACCAACTCATTAGTTAAGTTAATTAAAAGACTCAACTAGCTTTAGTTAGGGGGAAGAGTAATAATTATAATTCTTCAAGTGGGGAAACATCACACACTACCTCATCCTTGAAGGGATTGATGCCATAGGACAAGCGAAACTATTGGCTAACACAAATGTCTTGTCCCCAACTCAACCATTTGATGGTGTATGGTTGAGGGTGTGGAATCATTGGCATATTCAATCTCTTGAAAACCATGAAATGTAGTGGGGTCCCATTTACCCACATTTGAGAGTGGAAGAGGCGCTCCTCATCCTCAAGATGTAAAATTTCAGACCCTAACCCAGTTTCAGTCTCGCTGATTTTTAAACCAATGTTTAATGCCCAAACCCAGATTTATGAAAGTCAATTAAACTCAACATAAAAAAAAATTATAGAACTAAAACATGAGATTTATGAACATCGTTTTAATGCAAAAATAAAATATATCAGCAACACATAAAATCTCAGAAAATGACACAATGATTTTTGGTCTAACAACGACCCTGGAAAAACCCACAAGGCGAAAACCGGTTGTTGATGATTAAAAACATCAATTTAATTTCACCCACAAAGTTTTGCTAAAGACTATTATTATAAAACTAAATAATACTAGTAGGTGGGACTCCCTTCAACTATTGAAGATCAGATCTTCTCATTTTTTATGTTGTGATGGTGTGCGACATGGTTTAAGTTGGTTTATGAGATATTGTTGTTGTTGGTATGAGTTGAGCTTTTGAAATGTAGATTCGTCATGTTACTACAGCACATGATATTCATTAATGTTATTGCTAAGTGTTCTTATCGCACCTACAGAACAAACATGTTATTGAAATTCCATGAAGGGCAGTTTTGAGAAAGACAAAGATACCATAACAAATGAAAAGTAAAAGAGGATCTAAATCTATGATTTTATTACACCACATACAAACAAGTGGAAGGAAATAGGGAGCAATGCAATATTTGAAAAGGTGAAGGAATTTATAACTATCTTATATACTAGACTATATGCTTGAAAGACTTAATGGTTATGGTAAATCATAGCTAGCATTTTAATGGATATACGATTAAATTGAGTTATGTGGTCAATATACATATGGTATCTTGGATAATGGGATGTTGGTGGATCATTTGACAAAGTAATATACATTGATGGTTATGTGATTTTGTTTGATTTATGTGATGTGAAATGGGATATGGTGATTGCGCTACTGGCTTTTAGTGTGGCGATGGTTTCGATACATGTTTGATTAATTGTGTTAATGGAGAATTTGTTGCAATGCACTGTTGAGTTAATGAGATATGGGTGGAGGCGACGTGCATTTACTGCACATCACCTTTAATCTTCCTATTATCCGCCACCCTATTTGGGCTATTGTTCGATCTTGCTATTATGATTATGCTCCGATTTTTTAGCAGGGAAGGAACTGCTTGGCCAACTTTCATTTTAAGGAATTTGATTACAGGTATGTCCTTTTTTTGGCAACTCATGACTCTGCTCTCATTATGAAATGATTACTAGCTCATGTGTATGGGTTTGTGTTTTCCTAAGTGTTGCAACTGTTTGAAATTTTGGTTCTTGAATGAAGAGTGGATGGTTCTTCCTGTAATAATTTTGAGTTCGTAGAGGTTATTGGTCTTCTTGGGTGATAGCTCTATGTTACCATTGCTGGTTTGGTTGGAGGGGTTTTGTTTAAGTCTTGGGTGGATAGCTATCTTCACACACTATCACTAAATCCAGTCTCAGGCTTTCATGGGTTTAATGGTCGAAGGTATTCTAGGTCACTATGTGTGTTTACTTCATCATTTTCCACCACTAAAGGTCACAATGAGTGTTTTGTTCTTAACTCTGCCCTATCCTCACCTTTTGTTTTAGCCCCCTTCCATGGATTGTTACCTGTTTGCAAATGAGTCATGTTTCTCTCTCTTTGTGCGCACCCTTGGTCTCGAAAGTTCCACCATTACAAGGAGTTGGATCCATTCCCCTAGTAATGGATACTGGCCAAACCCTTAACCCTCCATTCTGGAGTTTTATAGAGGAGACTGTCATTCTTTTCAAGTTGTTACTGGTTATTGTGGATTGAATGAATGATCGTTTACCTTGGATACAGACTCACCCAGTTGGTCATATAGCATTCATGTTGGTTTGGCATTTGGCTACTACTTCTGTGATAATAAGGATAAAACCTTCGTTGCCAATTTCACTTTCAAAAGATACAGTCATCCCCCTTATGTTAATAGCTTAGTATTGCTAATGGAAAGGGCCTCTGCCCCGATTCAATTGGATGCGTGGGTATGCATAGATACCACAATTTGTTTGGTTGATTGATTTTCTACAACAATGACGAATTGTGTGGTTGATATACAGTCACTGGTATTTTCACTAACAATTATTCGAATAATAGCTGACATTGGTTACAAATACTTGATGTTGCACACACATGTCACGTTGTGTGTATGGTGTTTTGCAAAATGAAAGTTTGAGAATGGTAACTTTGGTTTTCTTGGGGCCGAATGATTATTGAACTGGATAACTATAGAAAGTATATCCACTGTATCCTTTTTCTTGTTGGTTGTATATCCCTGAGTGTTCACAACATAGTCGATCATGGTGTCACTAAATTGAAACAATCTTATGTTAAATTGATGGCTCATCCAATATGTTAAGTTATTACCGTGACTGTGTGTTTGTTGTGTTAAGTGGAAATGTTGCATCGTGGGGTTTTGTTAGCTGCACACTGTGTGTGGTATGGATAGCTTGGTTTTCACACTCAGGGATACCCACAGAGTTTTAAGCATGTTTATTTATTGCAACCGGCCACTGGTTAAAGCAGGCATGTCGTTGGTGACATTTGTGTTGGATGGGTGGTCTGACTTTTAAGTCACATTGAATTATTATTTTTTACAGTGGCAAACTTACATTATCTGGGAAAAGTACCCTGTGCATAGATTGTGTCTAAAGGGTGACTATGGGTTGTATGATTAATTATCATTTCAGGCGTGGAAATCCGGTCTTGATTATTTCAGTTACTGCCTATACATGTTTAACGAATATCATTGCATTTAAATGATAATCCTGATTGCAGTGATAGTGATTTCATTGTCAATTTGAAAACATGACCTTTGAAGTATTATTGTGATTGAAGAAATGCATGGGAAGTGGTTGATTTTGATAGTTACAGATTGGAAATGGGTACTATGCATGAATTTTTATAAAATACAAAGTATGTGAATGAAGGGAACATAAACTCTTACAAATTGTGTGGAATACATATTGTCTTGTGATGGCACTATGGGATATTTGATTAATGAACAATGAACTAGTTAAATGCATAGGAACTATTACTTGGTCAAACAATTGTTGGTGGATGCATCTCCTTTCACATAATGGTTATGGATCACTTAATTAATTTCATGAACAATAATCATTCTTCTTCCCTTCCATTATTTCACTTTCCGCTAATTACAAACCCCGTCACCTCCCATATTTATTTTTTCACTCCATGTTCTGAGATTGATTACAGTCAAGAGATTTCTATGTTAAACTAGATGGAAGTGGCAGTGTCTTGTGTGGATTGCAGTGAGGTCATATTGGTTGCTTTACAGTTGATTGTTGTTGTCATTGAGAAGTGACCATGTTTTCCACCTTCATTATATCATATTTTCACTCAATACAACCCCCTCACATATCCCAGAACCCTTTTTCACCCCACTACTCGTTGATTAACACTAAAACAATTTGTATGAATTAGATTGCATGAGTTTGATACATTATGAGCCAAATCTATTTCATATTTTTAAGAGTTGTCATGAATGGTTATTTTAAATACTATTTTCTAATCGATCACGCATGCAAGATGAGTTTTTTTAGTCGAGGAAGCCATGGCCAAGGAAACATAGGTAGAGGTAACTGGAACTGAGGCCCAAGAAGGCCCAGGTTCTCCATACATTTTGACGTTGATTCAGAAGAGCTTGGCCAATTGTTTAATGCCAGATTATTTAAGTGGATTGGGAAGGGAATAGTCCAACCTACGCCTGAAAATCCTCCTTTCCAAGCCCCGCAAGCCCCCATTATCCCTGTAACTCCTCTTGTCTCCTTACAACCTGAGGTCCCTGAAAATGATGGATGGCATGAGATTGTCCACCTGACAGTCTCCCAACATCGTGGCTGGCCCAACTTGTCTTTTCCTTCTCCTCCACCTTTAAACCCCATTGTCCAAGCTTCCCCTAACCACTTGCCAGTGCAATCCTCCCATGCTAGCAAGAGATTGAAGACTGAAGCCCACCATGAACTTGAGAAAGGAAAATCCACTTCTGCCCTTTCCTCACCCTCCAAAGAATCTGACAAATCAGTGTCTTCCCAGATTCATTTGAGGGATGATTGTTCCCACATTATCAACGAGATTAAGCCTAAGGGCTTGTTGGCAGCCAATTCACATTTTTATACTACCCTTATAAGATGCCTACACCAGTGTTTTGCAAACCTTGATTTTTGTTGCAATATTTGCAATAAAATGACACTATTATTTCATTCATTTGCACACTTACCTTTGTTCTCCTTTTCACGACTGCAAGCGTGAAAACTTTGTTTTCGAAGTCACATTAAAATCGTCACTAGATTTTTTGGTTACTCTTGTCTATGTGTTCATTGTGTTTCCAATTTAATTATAGTCGCACAGTTGGCAAGACTCCAAGATATTTACTCATTTGGTGTTCTTTAATTGTTAATATGACTTCGTTTTTACAAGACTGTGATGATATTCTTATGTTCAAGTTTTTGATGCATTGGTGGTTTGATTTCTATGTTCTTTCATCGATTTCTTTGACACATTGGTTTCATGAAAACATTGACGTTGTGCTTAGACCCTTGCTATAAATCATTTCATACATATTTGAATATGATCAAACCCTTGGTGTTGATTTCAAATCACTATTTTGGTTTTAAAACTATGCTAAAACTATGGCTCGTGCAAATGTTTGGTCCACTTACCATAGATTTCATTGATTGTTTGAATGGCATGGTTTTTAACATATCCAATAGTGATTTGAATCGTTATATGCCCCGTCGGTTGTACTATGGGAAATGACTATTTTGCATGAGCTGAGCTAGCTCCTCCACCTTTGCACATTCGATCATTAATGCTTTTCCCCTATCCCAGGTTAACTCTATTGTTTTCGGGTAAGCTCATGAGCTATCGACCCTGCGTATACTCTCTTCAAACCCTTACCCACTCACCCTGCTCACCGTGTGCTCCTTTCTATGGCACCGATGGTGCGCATAGAGCCAAACGGTAGCCAAACTATGTTACTATTCGATAATGCCTGTAAGGATTTAGAAAATGGTGGTTGGTTGGTGTTTATACAGAGGTTTGAGGGTTTCAATCGTTCGGTTGCCCAACAATTCACCCTCACCTTCGATGGGTGTAGGCTAAAGTCAGAGACATATAGCTCGAGCTCAATGAGGAATTCTTAAGTTCGGCTACAGGATTGTCGGATACAGGTTAAAGATGGTTTAAAAATTCCAAAGAAGATGAGGTGTTGTGGCCATTACTATTCGTATCAAGAAATATTGTTTCCTGTGATAAAGGTATGCCTATTTCTACCCTCAAACCCAGGTGGCATGACATTTTGGTAATTGTGAAACAATTTGTGACCTGTGAAGGTCGGTATGGCTTGGTGTTTCTGTATCACCTCCGGTTATTGATGAATTTCATAGGCTACCCTTTTAATATGCCGCATTATTTCTTGCGTAGTATTTACAAGGTGTCTAAAAGATTCAAGCGTGAGAAGGCTGATAGCATCTGTTTTCATCACGGCTTGATTAAACTCATCATCGTCCACCATTTGAGCCTTCATGGCGATAATTGGTAAGCCTTCCTATCAAGGAATGGCTTTTCCAATCCTGAGTCTGCTCAAATCGACAAGGTTGTGGTTATGGAGACTTTGGTCGGGCCAGCCATACCATTTCATATCCTTCTACCCGCTGCCAAACCCTCGGATTTCCCTAACATAGATCTACTCGATGCCATAACCAACCCTTGTACAAAAGACAAGACTGAGGCCGTCAAGAAGCCGATGAGTAAGAAAGGCAGAGGTAAAAATGCTATCAATAGTAAAGGGAAGAAAAATGCTCGATTGATTTCGAGATTTGCCCGGAACAATCCTAAAAAGAACATCGACCAAAAGCCCATAGTGCTGAGAAAGGACTCAGACTCCAATATTGAGTGTTTCCTAGCTGAGGAGTACCCCTATTCTCATGGACTATGCTCTAAGAAATCCTATGACTATGTCTCTAACTTACCCCCGTGCCTCAAAAATGATCCTAACTACCCGGGAATCAAGCTGCACAAGGAAACCCTTGGTAATCTGAACAAACCCTCGCCTGTGATACCAAAGCTGGATCAGTTGTCATGTATACAATGTAATGCTTGGCTAGAGCGTTATTTCACCGACATTCCCCTGTTGCAATCAAAGATCAAATCGTTAGAAGAACAGGTGACAGTGCTGGCAAAGGAGAATGACAGGCTACGGACCAATGAGAAGAAACATAAAACCACTGGTTCAATTATCTTCAGAAACGTCGAAGCAACATCGGCCTTTGTAAATTCAAAATTATCATGACTGAGTTGTTTTATGATTGTTCAGGTATGAATTTCTATATGAATTTTGTTTTTTGAGTTGATATAACCGATTGGATTTGCTTTTAATAGCTCTGTTCGTTTTGATTCAAAATGATTTTGTTACTTTCATTTTACCAAAATAATTTTGTTATGAATCATGAATGGGAAATTTGTTTGCTAAACTCGAACACACCTATGATTTAGTTAACATGATTCCAATGTTCTCAAATTAGTAGAAACGATTGATTGGTTTTGATTTGGTTTGGTTCGCTTTAGAATAATTTTGTTGGTTTGAATTAATGTAATCAATGGGGTTTGCTTTCGTTTAGTTCTGCCCGAATCGGTTTCGTTTTGTATAAATTTCCTCGTTTGGATTTTGATTGCATCTGACCTGTACAGGAGATTTATTTGCTAAATTCGGACATGGCTATGTTTTGATTTTTCATAACGATTGTGTCGATCTTAAATCGGTTCAATTCATTCCTGTTTGATTTGATTCATAAACAATGCTACGTGCCTCAATTAGCACAGTCGCTTGCATAATACGATGGATTCAAATTTAGGTTGGATTTAAACAATCTTGTTAATTTTGTTTGGATTCGAAAAATGATTTTGTTAATGGTTGAGGCGACATAAACTATTGCATGAATGATTTGTTTAACCGGTTATAGTTTGTGCCGATTGAAATAGGTCCATGAAAATGATTTCATTGCTTTCGAATCATCTAAGCAATTATGTTTACCCCAAATTGGTAATAACAAATGTTGAACAGGATGCATGTATCTTTTGGTTGACCACGATTTCGTTTGTTTCAAATTAGCATAGCAGTTTTGATTTGAATGATTCTTTTGGTTTCCAATTAGCAATTAAATATTTGTTTAATAGTTTGAATATAATTCTTTAAGTTTTGGATTGATTTTAAAACGATTCTGTAGCTAGTCTTAAAAATTAGATTTTTGTCAATTTTATCAATAAAATATTCTCTAATCTTATCTATTCTTGTCCTCTTACAGGTGCATACGATTTACAATGATCAATTGGGCATGTTGTAGAAGTTTAGGAGATACTTTTGTGATGTAGTTTTTGTTTTAAGTTGTTAGCTTGAGTCAGAAATAGAGACTTGGGATATTATCCCCAGATTTTTTGTAAACTGTTTTGATAATTCCCACGGGGATGTTTTACCCTATGGGAAGTCTTTAAATACTTGTTATTTTTTGTAAAAAGGGATCACTGTGGAGAGAACCAGACTATGGATTTATGATTCAGACTGAGATGAAAGTTGATGTCTTGCAACAACTTTCGATTTCAATATATGAAACTTTTGTTTCAAGTTTTCTGCATATCAGTTTGCAATTAATTATCGACTACTTTATCTATCATGATTCATTGCATGTTGATGTGATTTCATTTATATGGTGTTTATATATGATATCTCTTATTTAAAACTACAACAATCACTTTATTTCAATTTAATGAATGCAGGTTTATCTTTTTCATTAATTGAATTGTTTTGCACAAATTGTTGCACATAGAGTTATCTAATTGTGATGGTTTGTAAAGCATAAGACTGTTGTAATATTTTATGTCTTGTTTGCTTTGTCGTTTATATTTCAAGAGCACAACTGCTTCTAGTTTACGAGAAGCTCATGGAGAATCCGGTGCGGGTTTCCTCCCACCGAATAGCTGAATCAACTACTGCATACAGGACAAACCTAAAGAGTTACTTCAGGTCAGTTTGTTATTTGCTATTTGATAGTTAATTTGTTAGTATAATATAAGTAGTTTAGATAGATATACATATAGTTCAGATTTGTAGTTTGAATTATTATTTTAGTTTCTTAGCCTAGATAGTTTTTATTTAATTTCTTTCTCATAAAATTATAAAAATCAGAAAACAATGGTTTCGTTGTCTTAGGACAGATTACAAATGACTTTTACAGGGTTTCATTTAAATCTATAATCTCTAAATTTTGTATATTTGTAATTGGGTCTGATTCTGTTGGTAATTGAACATTTAATTTTATACAATTAGAGTTTTATAATTTAGGTAATAGATTGTATATATGTATTTTAGATTTGTTATTTAGTTTGCTTTAATTATTGTTTTCATTTAGATTAGTTCCTTAGTGTAGTTTTCTTTTGTTTTCCTAGGACTTAGATTGGCTAACGGAGGTGCTAAACCCGTCAGGGTGGGTCATCCCAAACAGCTTGGTTTATTTAGACAACCCCGGACCAGATCCACTCTTCCAGTTGGTGAGTGTTCAATTTCGCCCGTCAACAAATGGTGCTAGAAGGAGGGCCTGGAATTTATTAATGGCATGAGGCAGTCGCAAGACTTCTCCACCACCTAATCGCTCACCTATAGTGACAAGAAGTCATTTGAATGACAAAATCCCCCATCAAACAACAACCACATCAAACGACGATCCATGGATCACAATTGAGCCAGCAACCCCAAATCCTACAGGTGGTGACATACAAGAGATTGTCCGCCAATCTCTCATAAGAACACATAGTGCCTTAGCCCGTTTAAGGCAACCAAATCAACCTTTGGACCAACCCTTAGATTTATCTGATATCAGAGAACAACTCAGAGGCACTAACCTCACTGTGAACCCTATATATCCAATCCTCACTCCTCCTGCAGGAGGATCCAGAATGCCTCCCTCATCACCTCCATCATCTCCTTCTTCTCCGGGAGGAGATTCTTCTTATGAAGGCAGTTCCCCTTCTCAGCCTTCCACACCAACTACACCAATGTCCAACCAGAACAATCCTGCTAGACCTCAGCTCGACCAGGATGCGGTAGATGTACCTGAAGATCAACATCCCTTACCCAAACATCTGGAGAAGTGGCTTCCCAAGTTTGACCCTGACTCTAAACAGATCGCAGAAGATCACATTAAGAAATTTATGATAGCCATAAGACTCCACAATGTCGAGCATGAAGACGTAGTCTATAGGTTGTTCCCTTATACTTTCAAGGGAAATGCATCTACATGGTACTTTGCCCAGAAACCCCATAGCATCGTGTCTTGGGAAAAGTTCGAGTCATGCTTTTTGGAAAAGTTCGGAGACGATAAGTCACTGGAAGTCCTAGTTATGGAGCTTTCTAGCTTAAAAATGAACCCAAAAGAGAAAATTAAAGACTTTAATCAAAGATTCTTAACACTTAAGAACCGAATCCCTACGGATTCCATGCCTGTCGAGAATCTTATAATAGCATACCATACTAAAGCCTTGCATCAAAGTATAGCTATTTGGGTTAAACGATCTAAGAAAGCCACGTTGTTAGAAGCTTTCGAGGAGGCCAGCCAGATTGAAAAAGACATACTTAGTCTTAAAGACTCTACTAGCAACGAAACAGAGACTAGTTCATCTTCCAAAAAGAAGATCGAAATCCTCCCTAGACCTACTCAAAGTAAAACACAACCTGAAAGCTCTGATTTAGAAAAATTAACTAAAGTCATTCAAAAACTGTCGAATCAAGTTATAGATTTAAAAAAGACAGTTGAAGAAGCTTCCTTGAGCAAAGGACCTTACAAACCCCCGTTCAGGAAACCTTTTCCCACCAACCAACCTAATCCAACTACTGAGGGTCTTAATCTAGAAATCCTAGAATACACCCTTCAAACGATTCTAGAAGCCCATGATAACTTGATGCCTCCTGAGATTCCTAAGGAGGTTGTCGAACAAGAGACAGTTCAAGATAAAGAGTCTTCTCCAAACATTTTTGGACACTTCTCGGATAGCATTTTTCAAGCTAACTTCGAGACAGTACATCCCTATAACACTAGGACTAAGACAACAAACAAACCTTCTGCCGAAAACACTACGACTTTGCCTCCAAAGAAATCTAAACCAACTGAGACTAAACAGAGTCATGTAAACCCCAACTTAGATTGTGATTTAGTTGAAGATCTTAAAAATTTAAGGGATAACATTTATGTTTATGAGTTATTGAAATTTCCATTTCTGCTACAAAAAAATGTTACAGAATATCACAGAAAATGGTAAAAATGGTAATTCAAGTAGTAACAAGGTTGTGCAGAACAAAGTTACTCAGAAGACTTCCACTAAGAATGATCCTGATCCTCACGATAAAGGAAGCCTTCCTGTCAATAATGTAAATAATAAAGTAGCTTTAGAAACTGTAAGTAAAAAACCACAAGCTACCACACTTAGTACTCGCCAAAATGTACCTCCATTTTTGTTAACTTTCGAAATCTTTAATAGAAACATGCACAATTGTATGGTAGACTTAGGAGCGTCATCCAATGTGATGCCATGGTCTGTGTGTCAGAAGATTAACGCTGAAGTTGAACCATCCACTTTAAAAATCATCCAACTTGATTGAACCAGTGTTAAAGTTAAAGGCGAATTAAGGAATGTGCTTATAAGATTATCGTCTAACCCCAAGTTTCATCAAGTTATTGATATTATTGTTGTGGATATTCCAGAAGTGTATGATTTGTTTTTAAGCAGGGATTGGTTAGAGCAGCTACATGGCTATTTCACGACAGATTGGTCTCACCTGTGGCTTCCAGAGAATGACAAGCCCAACAAGATCAAGGTAAATCGTGAACGCTACCTTAAGTTCATGGTCACAAATTTGAATGATACCAGCGAACCATTTACACCTTCTACTGATTCACCCCAAATACAAGGGATGGATACCTTTTTCGGCAATTTCATGGCCGAGACTTCAGCTATCACCAACCCAGAACAACAGTCCGAGATTGTAGCATATGTGCAGCCAGCAGCTTCTACACAACGGTCTCATGCACCCGATAAAAAATAAATTTGGTCACTTTATTTTGACGGGTCAAAGTCCAAAGAAGGAGCTGGTGTAGGCTGCGTTATTATTGATCCCTCAGGTAACAAAACCCTGATTACATGTAGGTTAGAATTTGAATGTACTAATAACACAGCAGAATATGAGGCTTTATTGCAGGGTCTCAAAAAAGATTTAGACATGAACATTCAAAACTTGACTGTCTTCGGCGATTTCAAAATCATGGTTAGACAGGTAAGAGATTCTATCCACTGTCTATCTTTGCATCTTAAAAGTTACCAATCCGAGGTATGGAATTTAATGAATAAGTTTTCTGCTTTCAATATAAATTCTATTCCTAGATTGAATAATTCCGAAGTTGATCTATTAGCTAACGTAGCTTCTAAACTCTTTCTTGTAGAAGGCTTGTCCCTAGACGCATTCTCCATCGAACTATTGTTTAGGCCATCTGTTCCAAACAACATCACGAACTGGAGAGTCTTCAATGACGATCAAAAGATTATTAGCTTCCTGCATATGGAAGAAATATTTCAAGGCACGGTGATTGACGAATGCACTCACGACGACAATTTGCACGATTTCACGGTAATACCAGATCTGAGAACTCCTGAATCTTCATCGGCCATGGTAAATTCAATCCCTAAGTCTATGGTTAGATTAGATAATTTTTATGATCTTCAAGATAAATTCAAAAAAATGGTCAACTGTAAAACCAATAGTTCCTCGTTATCATATGAAAAAGTAAACCTAGGAACTAACGACAATCCGCAATGCATTAATCTAGGGGTAGGATGATCTGAATGAGAAAAAGATGCATTTATTAAATTGTTCAAATAATTTAAAGATGTTTTTGCATGGACATATAATGACCTTAAAACTTTCGACCCTAACATCATACAACATGTCATTCCTATGAAACCCCAAACTTTACCCTTTCAACAAAAATTGAGAAAAATGCACCCTAAGCTCGAACCGACCGTCAAAAAAGAATTGAATAAAATCCTGAATGCTAAGATAATTTTCCCAGTTAGGCGCACTCAATGGGTTCCTAACCTTGTCCCTGTCCGAAAGAAAAGTGGGGAAATCTGACTATGCGTCGATTTCGGAAACCTTAACAAAGCGTCTGATAAAGACAACTATCCTGTCCCACCCATGGAACAGATCCTTCAACAGGTATATGGTTCCGAGAGGCTATCTTTATTGGATGGTTTCTCAGGGTGTAACCAAGTCTTGATGACTCCTCCAGACAAACTTAAAACTACCTTCCGCACTCCCTAGGGCACCTATGCTTACAGAAAAATGCCCTTTGGATTAATCAATGTCGATGCCACTTTCTAGAGAGCGATGGACATCGCTTTCCGAGGCTTAATCAATCAGTCCTTCGTAGTTTACTTAGATGATGTTACTGTATTTTCCAAAAACAAAACCGATCATCTATCTCATTTAAGATCCGTTCTACAACAATTTTGTAAATACGACATTTCCTTAAATCCTAAAAAATCTATATTCACAGTAGAACAAGGTAAAATCTTAGGATTTATTGTGTCAATAAAAGGGATGATTATAAACCCCGAAAGGACTCAAGTCATCTCGAAACTTCCCCCTCCTACTTCCAAAAATTCCATGCAGTCTTTCTTAGGCTAGATAAACTTTGTTAGGAGATTCATCCCCAGTTTCTCCGAAATGGTCAGGACTTTATAGAATTTAATTAAGAAAGATGCACAATATCATTGGTGACCTTTAGAAAATCAAGCTTTTAATGCAATAAAAAAGGCCATAATAGATGCTCCTTCTCCCATGAGCCCCGAATTTTCCCAAGACTTCACGCTCTACACTTTCTTCTGACCACTCCTATGTTGCTGTCCTAACTCAAAAGAACGCTGAAAACAACGAAGTACCCATTGCCTTTATGAGCTCTTCTTTCAAAGGAACTGAACTTAATTACCCAGTGGTAGATCAACAAGCCTATGTTGTTTTCAAAGCAGTCAAGCACTTCCAGTCTTATCTTTTGAAATCTAGGACGAAAGTTATTGTCCCTTATCCTGCTGTCAGGAACCTGTTAGTGCAGAAAGAACTAGGAGAAAAGAGGGCTAACTGGGTCACCTCCTTGCAGGAGTACGATATAGAAATTACCCAGCTCAAATAGTGAGAGGCCAAGGGTTATGCAAGTTAGTTGCTGATTCAGCAGAAGGACAGCAAGAAGAAAACGATAGGTCAAACCTAGGACAACGCGATCAAAATGCAATCTGCTGCGCACAAAACTCTGTCAGTCCTTGGTATGATGACATAAAATTCTGTCTTGAACATGGGTCAGCCCCTCGTCACCTAGATCCCACTAAAAGAAGAGCATTGATATTAAAGTCTGCCTCCTTTCATTTGGTTAATGGTATTCTGTCTCGTCAAAATTTTGATGGCGTACTGATGCGCTGTCTTGAGAAAGACGAAGCAGAAAAAGTCTTACTAGAGTTGCATGTAGGAGAAGCTGGTGGTCATTTTGGTGGTGACACCATTTCTGATAAGGTTTTGAGAGGCAGTTATTACTGGCCCATGCTTTTTAGATACACCCATGCCTTGTGTCGTAAGTGTACTATTTGTCAAAAAGCATCAGGGCGGTTACAGAAACCAGCCTTTCCGTTGTGGCCCTTTTCAGTAGATTCTCCTTTTCAGCAGTGGGGCCTTGATATTATAGGTCCAATCAATCTGCCATCCTCTCAACAACATAATTTTATCATAACAACCACATATTATTTCACCAGGTGGGCTGAAGCTGCCGCATTAAGAATTGTGAATACCAGTCAAGTAGTTGCCTTTCTAAATTCGAATGTTATCACTCGTTTTGGTATCCCTGACTGTTTAGTATTCAACAATGCTTCTTATTTTTTGTCTCTTGAGATGAGTGAGTTCAATTTAGAAAAAGGAATTAAATTGAAGTATTTTGATAGCTATTACCCCCAGGGCAATGGATTGGTAGAGTCAACAAATAAGAATCTAATTAAAATCATCAAGAGAACGGTGGCTGAAAATCACAAAAATTGGCACAATGCACTGTTAAACGTAATCTGGGATGATAGGGTAACACCAAAAGCTGTTGTAGGTAACTCTCCCTTTTTTCTCGTTTATGGCAGAGAAGCAATTCTACCACCACACATTGTTCTCCCTTCACTTCAGCTATCGCAGAAAATACAAGGAGAAGACTATCCCCCTTTGGAAAACTGAATTAACGCTTTGATGAAGCTAGAAGAGGTAAGAGCCCAAGCTAAACGTAAATTAGATCAGCATCAACTAGTAGTTAAAATATGGTTCAATTCTAACTCTGCCTCTGATAGGAATTTCGAAGTAGGTGACCTCGTCTTGAAATGGGACAAACTGCATGAGGGAAAGGGAGAGCACACAAAATTTAAGAACTCATGGCTTGGACCATTTTTAGTTGCTGAGAAGTTGGGTCCTAGCTCTTTCCGATTGTAGAATCTAGAAGGGAAGCCTAACACCTATCCGGTAAATGGCCAAGCTCTGAAAAGATACTTCGCTTGATGACAACCCTTGTATATTATGTACATATTTTTCTTTTTTTTTCTTTTCTTTGCTGTGTTGATTTTTATTTCTCCTTTGCACTTATCAGTCTTTGTTTTTGGAAATACACATACCTGGATGATGAGTTAATCGGAAAAAGAAAACAGAAAATTCCTTCAATGAAATGACTGCTGAAAAATTGTATAAACATCAATTATATACCTCTGAAATTTACATCTGTGTTGGCAAAAACTGTTGTTTGAAAGAAGTGAACTGATTTCGATCTCTGAGTAAATCCTGTCGTGATCATCCATTATAATTTTACGCTGTCCCTATTCTTTAAGGGAATGACTCAGAAGATGTCTCCCTACCTTAGAAAGTTGGTTCTGTAAATAAACCATCACTGGATCTTAATAAAGGACAGTTTTAAAAAATTCTGTTGAGGTGTGTAAAAAATATGTTAAAATATCATAATTTTCAGCGTCATCCCGCTTAACTTTATATCGTTAAAAAAAAAAAAAAATTATTAAAAGAGTCGTGGGAAGTGCTTGTAAACCCACCGGGATGCTGAACAGGTCTGCTGGCAGTGGGTAAATGCATGCATGACGCCAAGACAACTTTGCTGGGGTACTGAATAGGCTCGCTGGTAGCGAAGCAATGTCGAGTATATGAAAATTCGTAAATATGAAACCTCTTGACCTTAAAATGTCCTTTATTCTGATCTGGAACTTCTTGGCAGGATACATATATCAGAGTGGGTCAAATGGAAACCCTGTCAAGGCTACGAACACCTGCTGGCAGTAGTGGCTTTGTCAATAGTATTGGAGATTTTATCTTTAATATCGTGGCTCTCTTATCTTGGGACTGTTATCAGTTTTCATCCTTTAAAAACTGCTGGAATATTTAATCATTGATGATGTTTAAATAATGTGTTGGTTATTTCTATTGAATTATTCTTGTTATCCTAATCTGAATTTGTTCTTTTGGCAGAGATAACTACTTCTACCAGTGTGTCGCCATTGTTGGGAGCCAATTCACATTTTTATACTACCCTTATAAGATGCCTACACTAGTGTTTTGCAAACCTTGATTTTCGTCGCAATCTTTGCAATAAAATGACACTATTATTTCGTGCATTTGCACACTTATCTTTGTTCTCCTTTTCACGAATGCAAGTGTGAAAACTTTATTTTCGAAGTCACATTAAAATTGTCACTGGATTTTTTGGTTACTCTTGTCTATGTTTTCATTGCGTTTCCAATTTAATTATAGTCGAACAGTTGGCAAGACTCCAAGATCTTTACTCATTTGGTATTCTTTAATTGTTAATATGACTTCGTTTTTACAAGCCTATGATGATATTCTTATGTTCAAGTTTGTGATGCATTGGTGGTTTGATTTCTATGTTCTTTCATCGATTTCTTTGACACATTGGTTTCATGAAAACATTGACGTTTTGCTTAGACCCTTGCTATAAATCATTTCATACATATTCGAATATGATCGAACCATTGGTGTTGATTTTGAATCATTATTTTGGTTTTAAAACTATGCTAAAACTATTGCTCGTGCAAATGTTTGGTCCACTTACCATAGATTTCATTGATTGTTTGAATGGCATGGTTTTTAACATATCCAATAGTGATTTGAATCGTTATACGTGTCGTCAGTTGTACTGTGGGAAATGATCGTTTTGCATGGGCTGAGCTAGCTCCACCACCTTTGCACATTCGGTCATTAATGCTTTTCCCCTATCCTGGGTTAACTCTGTTGTTTTCGAGTATGCTCATGAGCTATCGACCCTACGTATACTCTGTTTGAACCCTTACCCACTCACCCTACTCACCATGTGCTCCTATCTATGGCACCGGTGGTGCACATAGAGCCAAACGGTAGCCAAACTCTGTTACTATTCGATAATGCCCATAAGGATTTAGAAAATGGTGGTTGGCTGGTGTTTATATAGAGGTTCGAGGGTTTCAATCATTCAGTTGCCCAACAATTCGCCCTCACCTTTGACTAGTGTAGGGCTAAAGTTAGAGACATACAACTCGAGCTCAATGAGGAGTTCTTAAGTTTGGCTATAGGATTGTCGGCTATAGGTCAAAGATGGTTTAAAAATTCCAAAGTAGATGAGGTGTCGTGGCCATTACTATTTGTATCAAGAAATATTGTTTCCTCTGATAAAGGTATGCCTATTTCTACCCTCAAACCCAGGTGGCATGACCTTTTGGTAATTTTGAAACAATTTGTGACCTATGAAGGTCGGTATGGCTTGGTGTTTCTGTATCACCTCCGGTTATTGATGACTTTCATAGGCTACCCTTTGAATATGCCCCATTATTTCTTACGTGGTCTTTACAAGATGTCTAAAAGATTCAAGCATGAGAAGGCTGATAGTATCCTTTTTCATCACGGCTTGATTAAACTCATCATCGTCCACCATTTGAGCCTTCATGGTGATAATTGGCAAGCCTTCCTATCAAGGAATGGCTTTGCCAATACTGAGTCTTCTCAAATCGACAAGGTTGTGGTTATGGAGACTTTGGTCGGGCCATCCATACCATTTCATATCCTTCTACCCCCTGCCAAACCCTCGGATTTCCCTGACATAGATCTACCCGATGCCATAACCAACCCTTGTACAAAAGACAAGACTGAGGCCATCAAGAAGCCGGTGAGTAAGAAAGGGAGAGGTAACAATGATGTCAACAGTAAAGGGAAGAAAAATGATCGATTGATATCGAGATTTGCCCGGAACAAGCCTAAACAAAACATCGACCAAAATGCCATAGTGTTGAGCGAGGACTCGGACTTCGATATTTGAGCATTTCCTAGTTGAGGAGTACCCCTATTCCCATGGCCTATTCTATAAGAAACCCTATGACTATGTCTCTAACTTACCCCCATGCCTGAAAAATGATCCTAACTACCCGGGAATCAAGCTGCACAAGGAAACCCCTTGTAATCTGAACAAACCCTTGCCTGTGATACCAAAGTCGGATCAGTTGTCGTGTATACAATGTAATGCTTGGCTAGAGCGTTATTTCACCGATATTCCCCTGTTGCAATCAAAGATAAAATCGTTAGAAGAACAGGTGACAGTGCTGGCAAAGGAGAACGACAGGCTACGGACCAATGAGAAGAAACACAAAACCACCGGTTCAATTATCTTCAGAAACATCGAAGCAACTTCGGCCTTTGTAAATTCAAAATTATCATGATTGAGTTGTTTTATGATTGTCCAAGTATGAATTTCGAAATGAATTTTGTTTTTTGAGTTGATATAACTGATTGGATTTTCTTTTAATAGCTCTGTTCGTTTTGATTCAAAATGATTTTGTTACTTTCATTTTACCGAAATAATTTCATTATGAATCATGAATGGGAAATTTGTTTGCTAATCTCGGACACACCTATGATTTAGTTAACATGATTCCATTGTTCTCAGATTAGTAGAAATGATTGATTGGTTTTGATTTGGTTTGGTTTGCTTTAGAATAATTTTGTTGGCTTGAATTAATGTAATCAATGGGGTTTGCTTTCGTTTAGTTCTGCCCGAATTGGTTTCGTTTTGTATAAATTTCCTCGTTTGGATTTTGATTGCATCTGACCTGTACAAGAGATTTATTTGCTAGATTCGGACACGGCTATGTTTTGATTTTGCATAACGATTGTGTCGATCTTAAATCAGTTCAATTCGTTCCTATTTGATTTGACTCACGAACAATGCTACGTGCCTCGATTAGCACAGTCGCTTGCATAATACAATGGATTCAAAGTTAGGTTGGATTTAAACAATCTTGTTAATTTCGTTTGGATTCGAAAAATGATTTTGTTAATGGTTGAGGCGACATAAACTATTGCATGAATGATTTGTTTAACCGGTTATAGTTTGTGCCGATTGAAATAGGTCCATGAAAATGATTTCATTGCTTTCGAATCATCTAAGCAATTTTGTTTACCCTGAATTGGTAATAACAAATGTTGAACATGATGCATGTATCTTTCGATTGACCATGATTTCGTTTGTTTCAAATTAGCATAGTAGTTTTGATTTGAATGATTCGTTTGGTTTCCAATTAGAAATTAAATATTTGTTTAATAGTTTGAATATAATTTTTTAATTTTTGGATTGATTTTAAAACGATTCTGTAGCTAGTCTTAAAAATTAGATTTTTGTCAATTTTATCAATAAAATATTCTCTAATCTTGTCTATTCTTGTCCTCTTACAGGTGCATATGATTTACAATGATCAATTGGGCATGTTGTATCAGTTTAGGAGATACTTTTGTGATGTAGTTTTTGTTTTAAGTTGTTAGCTTGAGTCAGAAATAGAGACTTGGGATATTATCCCCAGATTTTTTGTAAACTGTTTTGATAATTCCCACAGGGATGTTTTACCCTATGGGAAGTCTTTAAATACTTGTTATTTTTTGTAAAAAGGGATCATTGTGGAGAGAACCAGACTATCGATTTATGATTTAGACTGAGATGAAAGTTGATGTCTTGTAACAGCTTTCGCTTTCAATATATCAAACTTTTATTTCAAGTTTTCTGCATATCAGTTTGCAATTAATTATCGACTACTTTAGCTATCATGATTCATTGCATGTTGATGTGATTTGATTTATATGTTGTTCATATCTGATCTATCTTATTTAAAAATACAACAATCACTTTATTTCAATTTAATGAATGCAGGCTTATCTTTTTCATTAATTGAATTGTTTTGCACAAATTGTTGCACATAGATTTATCTAATTGTGATGGTTTGTAAATCATAAAATTGTTGTAATATTTTATGTCTTGTTTGTCCTGTCGTTTATATTTCAAGAGCACAACTGCTTCTAGTTTACGAGAAGCTCATGGAGAATCCAGTGTGGGGTTCCTCCCACCGAATAGCTGAATCAACTACTGCATACAGGACAAACTTGAAGAGTTACTTCAGGTCATTTTGTTATTTTCTATTTGATAGTTAATTTGTTAGTATAATATAAGTAGTTTAGATAGATATATGTATATTTCAGATTTGTAGTTCGAGTTATTATTTTAGTTGCTTAGCTTAGATAGTTTTTATTTAATTTCTTTCTCATAAAATTATAAAAATAAAAAAACAATGGTTTCGCTATCTTAGGATAGATTACAAATGACTTTTGCAGGTTTTCATTTAAATTTGTAATCTGTAAATTTTGTGTATTTGTAACTGGGTCTGATTCTGTTGGTAATTGAAAATTTAATTTTATAGAATTATAGTTGTATAATTTAGGTAATAGATTGTATATATGTATTTTAGATTTTTTATTTAGTTTGCTTTAATTATTTTTTTCATTTAGATTAGTTCCTTAGTGTAGTTTTCTTTTGTTTTCCTAGGACTTAGATCGGCTAATAGAGCCGCTAAACCCATCAGGGTGGGTCATCCCAAACGGCTTGGGTTATTTAGACAACCCCAGATTGGATCCACTCTTCCTGTTGGTGAGCATTCAATTTCGCCCATCAACAGGACTCTGCACAACCAAAGGCAAATTCAGGAAAATCAAGAGGTGACAACAACAATCAAGGAAGGGTTTCTTGACAGACTGGGAAATATGGATTTTGAGTTTTATGTTATCTATTGTTTTATGACATTTGACTTCATGGATCTTTGGAAAACATGTTTATTTTGGATATATGAGTATTGTTTTTGAAATAATTTCAAATTTCATGAGTTTAAATTACCAAAAGTAAATATGTTGATGGGAGGCACAAGGAGGTGTCTTTTTCTTAAATAATGGTTATGTTATGATTGTTATGAACTAAAGGGAGTCACAAGGGGTCGCACCTACTAGTTATTATTTAATTATGACCCTTAATTATAATTATTACTCTTCCCTCTAACTAAAGTTAGTTAAGTCTTAGACTTCTTCGCTGCGCTAGGGTTACAGCCTCGAACCCAACCGCCTATCCTGCTACTGCTGCACTAATGGAAACCAAGGGAGGGGGGCTCTCGGTCCCCTCCTATAGCATCATTACAGTCAAGGATCACGACCCCCACCACTTCAAATGAATGACCTTTGAACTTTCAGAAGAAATGCGACAAATAATATTGGAGGAAAAAATGCCAAAGGAGAAGCTGATGGAAATCGATCCAAAAACTAGTCATCCAAAAAGAACTTGCACCTAGGAACCCGATAAATGCATTCCACAAGCCCTAATCACCCCCAAATATATCATCATATTTTTGAGAATAGAATATCAGAAACAATATATGAGATATTTCTCTCTCATAGGAAAAATCTTGGGGATATGGCCCTCGAAAAAAGACCTGGTCAAATGGATTCAGCACTGGTGGAAGCCTAAGAGTCACTATGACCTCCAACTTGTATCAAAAGGCTTCTTCACAATAATACTACACAACTTGGAGGACATAAATTGAATCTTCGAAGGAGGGTTGTATTTCTACAACTCGACATGCCTCTTTCTCCGCTTCTGGACGGAGAGATTCAGCCCGGAAAAGGAAGACTTCAACCACGCCCCAATCTAGCTACGACTATACTCACTCCCATAGGAATTTTGGCTTGAAGAGATTCTAGCAGGAATTGGCAACACTATCATAATCTACATCAAAGCCTCTGAGGCAACGAGACAATGAAGGTACACTGATTATGCCCGCATTTGTGTTTTTTTGAATATCTCCAAACCCCTCCCTGGAGCCATTACCCTAGATTACCAAGATGAAGAATGGTCCCAAAACCTTCATTATGAGTACATCCCCTTTCTCTATTGAAAATGCCACGAACATGGGAATCTCTTATGTGAATGTCCCTTAAATAACCCTACCAAACCTTCTTTGGAAGACCCTGACAAATATAAGGATGGTTTCACCCAAATCAAGGGTCAAATAAGACACCCAACCAAAAAATCCCCACCTCAGACCCCCCCTGGACCCTCTACCAAAAATTCCTTTAAATCACTTCAAACCACTTCGGATATGCCCTCCTCTTCTACCGATCCTATGAAAACCCCAATGACTGGAAAAAACCCCGCCATTCCTGACCACATTGCCTCAACTCCCTTGTAGTCCATTGTCTCTGAGACCTCTCTCCTTGAAAAACTGGGATTCGATATAGGCGATCTAGATCTGGACCTGGAGGATCAAGAGCTAGCAGGTATAGACATGGCACATCTCGAACAATCTTACAGCATGCAGCAATTATACACCATACCACCAGATCAGCTGCGTAAAGTACACAAAGTTTTCCTCAATTCCTTGGAAGGAGGATCAACGCATTCCAACTTGAACCTAGGAATCCAAATAGGCACCTTGAAGGAACAACAAAAACCTACAAAAGATGAGAAAAAGAGAGGTCGAAAACCAAAACACCAACTCATTCAAGATGTTGGCAACTTTCTTGTCATATCAGGACAAATTCATCTGATCTCAGACAAATTCCCCCCCCTCCAACCCCCATTGTCCTCATGAAGATAATATCCTAGAATATAAGGGGTCTTAATTCCAAGAGCAAAAAAGGTTTACTCAAAGAGAGAATCAAGAAGGATCAACCAGACATATTTCTCCTACAGGAAACAAAGTGTGCAGGAGAAGAAGCTTCTTCCACTCTTCAAAAATGTTGGAAGTAAGCCAAGTAGGTGGCAGTGGATTCCAGAGGGATAGCGGGTGGCTTAGCGATGCTTTGGAATCCAAACATAGTTCTACTAAATGATTTCTTCACCTCCAAATGGACCATCACAACCTCCTTTTGCCTCATTGGCTCAAACAAATAGGGCTACATCACAAACGTTTATGAACTTCCTCGACCAGGAGACAAGGAAGCCTTCCTTCACCACCTGGATTGGATAGCCAACCACATTAGATCCCAACATTGGATCCTCGGTGGAAAATTTAATGTGATCACAGGTCTGGAGGAAAAAAAGGGAGGCACTCACACCTTGGGTAATGATAGTGAGCTTTTCACCCACACCATCAGCCTACTAAAACTTATTGATGATGGTACAGAAAAATGGGCCCTTCACCTGGTCCAACAAATGGTCAGGGACTCAAGATGTCTCTAGAAGATTAGATCGCTTCCTCCTTTTGGAATCCATAATGTTGGATAACCTCACCTGGAATGCCAGGGTCATCAACACACTAGTGTTGGACCATTGGCTGATACTATTGACTCTCAACATTGATGGTACCCCAGATATAAAACCCTTCCTCTTTGAAAAATTCTCGTTAACTCATCCATACTTCCAAACAAACATTCAACAATGATGAGAAGAGGCGACGACTCAAATGGGAACCTTGATGTACAAATTTAAACAGAGGATAAAAAACCTTAAGCTTCAACTAAAATCTTGGAACAAGTCCACCTTTGGTGACATATTGCAAGCACAAGTACATCTCAATAACCAAATTCAAAGTCTCCAACAATAGATTCAATCTCAAGGACTGACAGAATAAGGAAGCATGAAATTATACTAAGCAATCAGATCGCAGAAGTAAGGATGCACGAAGAGATATTCTGGAGACAAAAATCTTGCATCTAATGGCTAAAAGAGGGGGGAAAAAACACCAAATTATTCCATAGATCCATGGTTCAGTGTTGGCATATGAATCGCATCACCCATCTCATCTCGGAACAGGGGACATAAATTCAACAACAGACAGACATAGAAAAAGAGTTTCTTTCCTGCTACAAAAATCTCCTGGCGGAACCCCCAATCAATAAAAAGTAGGCCATCGATGCAATTCTTAGGAACATTCCTAAGGAGGTCACCAAAGAGTAGAGTGAGGCACTCATGAGTTTGATCACTTAGGAGGAGGTCGACCAATCTCTTAGGGATACCCCACTGGGTAAAGCTCTGGGACCAAATGGTTTCACCTCAGACTTCTTTCACTACTGCTGGAACATTATTCGAGAATATGTCTGGGAAAGAATTGAAGACTCCAAACATTCTAGGTAGGTTCTTCAAGCCCTTAATGTGACCTTTCTCACCCTCATACCCAAATAAAACAACAACACCTCCCCCTCGCACTTCCGACCTATCACCCTTTGCAATGTCATCTACAAACTCATAACAAAAATCATTGCAAAATGCCTCAAACCTATTATTTTGTTCCTTATCTCTTCGAAATAGTCTGGTTATGTGGAAGGCAGAAAAATTTTAGACAACGTCATCCTGGCCCATGAAATCATTCACTCGCTGCACTCAACAAAAAATCAAGGTATGCTCCTCAAACTGGTTCTCTCTAAATCCTTTGATAATTTAAGTTGGAGCTATTTGAGATCAAACCTCCTTTCCTTTGTCTTTGATCCTATCTGGGTCTCTTGGATCGTCAATCTTACTTCTTTAGCCCTATTCGCCATTCTCATCAATGGTGTTCTGTCGAAACCTTTCTCCCCCTCATGAGGAATAAGGTAAGGTGACCCACTCTCACCCTTCCTTTTCATCCTCATGGAAGAATAATTGAGTTGAACTATCAAGGCAACCATTACTGATAATTTCCTCTCTGGCCTCACCCCCCATGACATCTCCCCCCCTATATCCCATAGTTAATTCATGGATGACATTCTTCCAATGAGACTTTCTACCGCCATAGAAGCTATGCGTTTCATATCCATCATCAAACTCTTTTGCGAGGCCTTGGGCATGGATGTGAACATGATCAAATCCCAAGTTTTCTTCTTCAACACACCTCTTGAGATACAAAACCACCTCACCCATATCCTAGGCTTCACCTACAATACCCTCCCCTCTATTTATTTGGGTATCTCCCTCATTGATAATCCACTAAGAAATGCTTCATGGGACTCCCTACTTTCTAGATTCCACAATAAACTCTCCTCTTGGACCTTCCAATCCCTTAATCTTCCTGGGTGCCTCATCCTTCTTAAATCGATCCTATAGGCCCTCACTGTCTACACTTTTTCAGCATTGGCGACACCAAATTTCATTCTCAACACTTTAAGAAACATGAAAAGAAGTTTTCTTTGGTAGGGAACCAAAGAGGGAAGGAAATTCACCTTGGTAAGCCGGAAAAAAGTCTGCAAACCAAAGAACCTAAGGGGCCTTGGCCTCAAAGACCCAACCATACTCAACAAAGTCCTCAGTGAAAAAATTTGGTGGTGCTGGTTGAAGAGACCCCAAGACCTTTGGGCACGTCTTTGGAGGAAAAAATACACTCCCACCTCCCTTGAAAAATAACTCATCAGATGGAGTGGACAGTGCCCGAGCTCACTCATCTGGAATACGTCTAGAAACAATCGGGGACTCATCACATACCACTCATTCTAGGAATTGCAAAGCGGGTCTTCAGCACTTTTCTGGAGCAATTCTTGGCAACAAGTCCCATCCCTAAATACTGATCCGAACCTAAATGCCTTCATTCCTTTCACTGCTGAAGTAGGACTCATCAAAGTGAAGGATTACTGGACCCCAGATAGCCCAAGGGAAATCTAGCATATCTAGAAGAATTCACATGAGGACCTGAACATTACCACTGATCTCAATCTCCAACCTCTGCAGGCACACCTTGATTCGCAAAAATTTCCCAGTCAACATGGAAATGACATCCTCATATGGGGACACTCCACCACAGGCACCTTCAACATCCTAGAAGTGTACCACCTAAGAGCAGGTCACAACTCTTTACAAAGGGAAGAGATTTGGAGAAAAATATGGGAAACAAAATCCTGGCCGAAAATCAACACCTTCCTCTAGCTTGTTGCGCACAATAACATTCTCACCTAAGACAACCTCATAAAAAGGGGCTTCATTGGTCCATCCAGGTGCCAGCTATGTGGTTCAGAGGAGGAGACCCAAAATCAGCTCCTAAACTTGTGCACCTACAGTTCAAGAATTTGGGATCATAATGCTTACATAATGGGAATCATGGACATGAATCACATGGGACTCTGGGAAACAATAGTACGTTGGAGAAGCACGATTTTCCAATCCCCAATTCTCAACAAAATCTGGCAGCTGCTACCGGGCTTCATTATTTGGAAAATTTGGAAATAAAGAAACAGATGAACCTTTCAAACAATCACCAAAACCTGACAAGAATTGTGGACCACAATCCACTCCAATCTCATTGAAACCATCTCCCTGCACCCTTGGATGGCTCAAGATCTAAATTTCTCGACAAATGAGAGCCTCATCCTTAGCACCTAGAAGATCAACCTCCACCCTACGATCTCCACCACTGACTGGTGTAATCAGAGCCCCACCCATTGGGAAGCTCCACCCATAGGGTACCACAAACTAAACTTTGATGGAGCATCTAGAGGGAATCCATGACCTGCAGGATACAGTGTTGTCATTCGCAATAGAAAAAGAGAAATCCTACACATTACAGCAGGAAATCTTGGGCACAACACTAACAATGCTGCAGAAGTTTGGGAACTCCTCTGTGGCCTACAAGTGGCCAAAAAACAAGAGATTTTTCCTATCATAGCTGAGGGGGACTGATGCAAGAGCATCTCTCCACGTTAGCTAGCCAGCCAGCCAACCACATCGAGTGCACGCATTCAATGTTGAAGAGAGGCGTAGCCCTCATCTTTTATTTTGAATCGAATGCAATTTAATTGCTTAGGCTATTGAGCCGGGAAGCCATGCCTTTGTGCAGGCATAAGATAATATCAGCCTTTAATGTTTTTATGGATGATATCTAGATCCAGATGATGGATTAGATAGTCCATTCAATGTAATTGAATAGGGTAGGTAGGTTGGAGGGAAGCGCTCAAAGAGCCCCCTTGGGTAAAAGAGATTTTCATATCTCATTTTGGAGTAGCTGTAGAGAGTAGTTGTAGAGTGAAGTTGAAGGGAGTTGGAGAGAGTCTGCGTGTAGAGAGAAGAAGGGAGAAAATCTGAGACCTTTTTTACAGGCTGTGCTCGAGAACACCTTGTACAAACATGCATTTTCCATTTTAATACAAAGAGCAGTTTTTCCTGCATTTCTGTGTGTGTTATGTGGATGTCAGTGAGTGTTCTTCATAGGTTGTGAATGTATGTTGTGGTTGTACATTTGTAGGTTGTTTTGATTTCAGGTGAAGGTCTTTGAGGCTTCACACCAGGAGGGTGTGACAAAATGTTGTGGGTTCTGAGAGCCATGCACATAGGATGCACTTCTGAACTCTGAGGAGTCAGACAGAGACGTGCTGCGGCACAGGAACTGGAGTCAACAACTCAGGAGAGGAATACCTCAAGGTTGTTGAACACCTTGGAGGCAAGGCTATGTAGGAGAGACACAGTTGCAGATAGAATCACTAGAGGATTCTGTGAAGCTCTGCCAAGTGGGCATTGAGCAGGTGCAAGGGGTGCACAGAGGAAGAACTATGTTGTGAGTTCAACAAGAAGAAACAGAATCGCTGAGGATTCTGAGAGCTCTACTAGGTGGGCATTGAGTGAGTGAAAGGAAAGAATACTCTGCCAGGTGGGAATCGAGTAAGTGTACAGACAGGCACAGAAGAGAAGAGAACTCTTTTGAGTTCTGTATTTTGAAGGGAGAGTCCACTGAGGGATCTTCACAGGGTTGTTGAACACCCTGAAAGGCTCAACAAAAGGTTGCTTGAGTAGAAGGATTGCCAGTAGGGCATTATATTTTCCATCTAAGGAAGAAGGAAGGAAGGATAAAATCCCTGAGGGGTCTGAGCGTGTGAGAATCTCAAGAGAGATAGCACCAACGTGTGCATGAGAAGACTCTGCAAGGAGTGCATAAGTCAGAGAATCCCTTGAGGGTTCAAGAATAGAAGCTCAGGAGAGGTAGTACTTCAGTGTGCGGAGATTCTGTAGGAATGCAGATGTTAGAATCCTTTGAGGATTCAAAGATAAAAGCTCAAGAGGAACAACGTTATTGAGAGTGCAGGCGAGGTTCAAGTTGAAAAGCTCGCAGAAACAAAGACAAAGGTTGAGGCCTTTGAAAACTTGAACTTCTCCCAAGGTTGGGAAGAAGGAGTGCGTAAGCTCAGGAGGGAGCATATCAGCTATTAGATCGATGAGAGAATAGATCTGGACTATTGGTTTTCGCATCCAGGGAGCAGCAGGAGGAGTGCATAGAAGAGATGATTTGAGCCGTCAGATCTTGAGCGGAGAATCCGAAATCCATTAGATCTTTCAGGAGTTTTGAGGGAGTTAAACTTCACACAACAGAACAGAAGCGAAGTCCCGAAAGGGTTGACAGACATCAGGATATCGACACTCGAGATATCAGAGGTCTTGAGGTTGAGAAAGCCAGGACATCTCCAGTCCCAAAACAATGAAAGAATCATAGCTGTTCGTCTGAGGGAGGACGCGTGTCACGATATCATCCATTTCGGAGTTCTGGGCACTGGTTCGTAGAGGTGAGTCTCGCAGGCGTCAGGATATCGGCTTTCACGATATCGAGATTCTCGAGGACAAGAGATCGGGGATCTCCATGGTGAAAAGTCTCGGAAGCGATTAGGACCATCCATCATAGGAGGACATGTGGAGGAGATCAGAGCATTCGGGAGATTCCCTGAAAGGTTGTCATCCATCGTCATTTCAGGGATCGGGATATCGGAGATCCCATTGACAAGAAATCCTTGCAATTCGGAATCGCGAAGTCTGAAATTGCAACAAAGAGGAAAGCGCCATCGAGGGGCCAGTTGTCAGCATATCGGAGAATCAAGATTCGAGAGATCGACAGTCCCGAGGGTAATTGCATCTTGATATAAGAAATTCTGAAACCCTGACAAGGGGGAGAAATATCCATTGTTGTGGGGCTTAGCTGACGTCAGGTCGGAGAATCAAGGATCGAGATATCATGGATCCTGTGCATAAGGTGTTTATGTATTTCGGCATTGCGATGTCTGAAACCCCGAAGGGAGGTAAGGCTGCAGTCTTATGAAAGCCAGTCACATGGACCATGGCATAGCCAGGAGGGGCTAAGGCAGTAAAGGCGCACATCGGCATATTGGTGATCGCGGGTTCAAGAGGATATGAACTCTTTACATTGGGGATCACGAAACCCCGAAACCCGAAACTGAGTCAGGAAAAATCACGGTTGAATGAAGAAGGCCGTGTGGATGAAATAAGGACCTGTGGATCATGTTTTAGCAGAGATTCCATGGAGGAATTGAAAGAGCCTCTTCGACTCGCATGAGGAATTGAACGATCCTGTGAGCAGGGGTGCAACGAGGTGGAGGTCATGCCCTCAAAGGCGTCAGAGACTCACAAATTTTCATCAACGTCCTCTCCCATCTCCTTAATGGGGATGACCAGGAGAAAATATCTACAAGTTGGATACTCATGAATGGGCTTATCGGAATCATATCCACTCTCCAACCACATTGGGTAATCCACCCCTCCCATGTTCGAAGATCAAAAAATCAAGTTTCTGACTTGTTGGGAAATATCGGGGTCAAGTTGGAGGAGAGTGTCTTCACGTGCTCCCCCACATCGAATCCCTCCCATTCCACAATTATTTCTTATAGAAACATAGCAAACACCAAGGATCGGCCCCCGGATGGGGTGTTTTTAAGCCCAGCAAGAAACCAAGATATGGGGAGGCCACTTGGCTGGGTGGCCAACCACCTGGCACCCAACCAATCCCATCCCACCCTATCCTTCAGCTCATGAATGTCATCATGCCGCCTCCACCCTACACTCCCCCGACACAAACCTTCACTCACAAAAATTGGATGGTTTGGAACGCCGAAGAGTTCATGGCACCGTGTGCAACTTTTCCTGGATCAACTACTCATTTCCTTACTCTCACTCTGGTGAAAAACCTACTCTATGTTCCAAATATCTCTGTGCACAATTCGCCTTCCCTCTGGTGCAGCCTTCCTTGGGCTCCAAGTTTTGTAAGCTCTGGCCTCAACTTCTTCCCAAGACCGCCTCTGGCATTTGACATGGCTCACCTCAGGGGCAAGGCTAAATGGGGTGCAGCCTAGTATGATTCCAGGGGAAGAAAACCGCCCACCCCCGACATCCTTCTGAAGCCAAGCTCCCCTTAGTTAGCCCTCTAGCTGACGAGCCCATTCATGACCATCCACCTGAGGTGGATTTCTTCCCCGCCTTGGTTCTTGAGGAAGTAGCCACTCACACTGCTCTTCCTATATTTGAACTTCTCCTTGTCTTGG
>JZKD02S1960192.1:37834-52733 GCA_000966675.3 Picea glauca | reverse complement strand
TATATATATATATATATATATATATATATATATATATATATATATATTGTCTCGTTTCGTTCTAAGAAAAATATGGATCAAAACCCTAAAAAAAAATTAGCTCTCAAGAGAACTCAAACAAGAGATCAAATCATAATACCAAAGTGAAATGCTACCCCTCCTTTTATTCTTCTTTCGATCCTTCTAGATCTTTCCCCTTTAAGACCAAATCAAATATGACCCTTATTTTCCCTTTAATTTTCACTTAAGATTAAAAAATACTTTTTAATGTTTAAGTGATTAATAATTTACTTTTTCACCTAATATCACTTTTATAAATATAACATACTCTAACCTAGTGAAAATAAATAAATCATCATGACTCCCTTTTTGTATTGACTATAGCCTACAGAAGTCATATAGGCTACTAAGTCATCCTTCATCATGATCAAGAGGAAGGGGACATTACATGACATTTTAAAAGAGAATGATAATAGGAGGGAAGAAATATAATCACATTAAACATATTGTGTGAGTTCCCCTGGGAAAACATAGATCATAAGGTTTTCTATCTGATAAGATCGCTATGTCAACCATTTGAACATTGAAAAAGATTCATGATTTTATGAATCCCTCATTTCGAAATAAAATCTCTTCTCCTCGTCTATGCACTATATTTTTCCCATGGAAGGTTACTAATTTGTGATAAGAGTGGGAGGGGCATTCGTTATGTTTTATGGATGGAACCCCTGACGATCTCTTTGAACTTGAACAAAGTGAGGAAGGTGCGACCAAGTTTGGGATTTCAAATCAATACCATTAATTAAATTTGATGTTTATAATCAATTATATTTCAAAGCTCTTTGAGGATGGGTATGCTGGAGTGTTGGTCATATTTGATGGTTAGATTGCTTCATGATGCAAAATTTAACTATCAAATTCCATCTCTAGGTCGTGCAATGTGATACAAAAATCCCAATTCGACAAAAGAAATGGACCTTGTGATGGAATTTGGATAATAGTTAGGTACAATTGGTGAGCATGGGAATCGAAGTCATTTCGACCGAGGGAGTGAATGAGAAATTCAGTTAGTGGACAGGAGGCATTTTGGTGGTGAGGAGAAAGTCTTATGGTCAATCTATGCAAGATATTTGGTAGATGAGTATAAAATCTCTATTCTCCATGGTAGATTCATTTTTTAAAATAAAAATTCATTAAAACTAACGTAAACCAAAGAAAATACCTAAACTCTTAGCATGAGTGTGTACCTAGTAGATGTTGGTTGGTCATTAGTGGTTCTCTCAATGCAAATATCTACAAGGATGTGGATGCATTAAGCATGTTCTTAGTCGGTCTCCGAGCTCAAGACATGTGTTCAAGTGAGAATGGTATTGACAAACGAGTGAATGGGTCATTATATAGACTTAAAAAACTCGTTTGCATTTTTAGAAAATTTGAAAACCTAGCACATCAATGGCCATGTCAATATATCACACAAAAATAAAATTTGGTACGATGCGATAAAAGGTTTGTCGCAGAGATAGAAACTTTGGTGCAGTGCGACATATCACACAAAAAATATTTTGGTGCGACACGCCACAAAGGAGAAAAACTTCATCTCATGTGATGCGTTGCATCAAAAGTGGTTTTTCAACTTATATGGTCTGCAAGTGTAAAGTTTTAGTCCATGTGATACATCGTATGCATAAAAATTTTCATTGTGAAACATTGTGTGGGGGGGGAGATCTTTGGGTCTGTGCAATGTGCCACACAAGTGGGAAGTTGTGTGTCCCATGTAATACATCTCAAGGAATAGGATATTTGAAGGATGCAATGACAAGGTGGATGGAAGGAATTTTCTTTACAATTCCCCTTTGTCACTATAGAGACAAATCCATAGCAATCCAATATATCAAAACTAAGAAGGGTTGAGGTGTGATACGTATTGTGTCATAGACAAAGAAATTTTAGGTGAAATATGCACTAATTCATGGCTAGAGAATGTTTATATGGTGAAAAGAAGAAAATTTTTGGAAGATGTGAAAACGAAGGTTTTGTACAAGTTGTTTTTGGAAGAATTTCAAAGGGGCAAAACCAACTTACTTAGAGATTGGGAGAAAAATAAAAGCAAGCTTTCGACCAAGTCCATAAGAAAAAATTTAAAGTAAAGGAAGACAATGTATAATAAAGTTGATGAAGGTCCAAAAATCCAAAATAAAAGTAGGGGCCCCATGCTATTTTCCCTCCATCGTATGTTGGATTCCATAATAGTTTGTGAGGTTGTTGCTAGATCAACACATTGATATAGATATGATGTTTACAAATAGTTGGGTTAATACCTATCATATATTTATATTCCCATGTAAAGGTTGTGATGTTCTCTTGTAGTATATTCATCAACTTTGTCTATAAAGAGGGCTTAGGTAGTTATTAATATTCAGAGTTTTAATAGGGAAAACTTCTACTACCATGGTTGATGAAATGGATAATGATGTAGTCGGAACATCTATTAAGCATATAAGGTTTATTGAATTGGCTTCCATGAGGTTTGTATTGTTTCTATTGTCAACATCAAAATTTTGGTTTAGTCCTTCAATTTGAAACTCTGCTGGGTATAGGTTCTGCATGAAATTTGAGATCATAATTTCTCTATGCATGTCTTTTAAAGTCAAGGATTTATCAATGATAGGAACAACTTGGGCCTGATCCTCATAGAATGTGTCATTTTACTCATCCTCAGTCCATATTGGTTATGTAGCTTATAGGAATGGCCTAAGTGGAGGATACAATGTCAACTTTTTATGGGATTGTCCAAAAGAAATGGTCATGTCACCAACTCTACATCCTATGTAGGCATCAACGGTTGCTAGCCAAGGTCTTCCAAGAATTAAAGGATAACCTCCTAATCTTGATTTTGTTTGCAATACCATGAAATCTATCATATACTCCCACAAGCCTATTGAGACTATTTTCTATCATTCCTTCTTGCTTAACAATGGATCTAACAACCATTTGGAGGATAGTTGGGTTGAGTTACTCTAAAGTATATTTATATTCTCATAAAGATTGTTTCTTTAATTTGGAAAAAGATAAGATATTTCAACATAGTCATATCCAATACCATTGATATGGATATGGATATTGATATTTATATTTTAATGGTCATATTAATGACATCTTATTTTTAAGAGATAATGATTCGTTAAAAAAAAACTAGAAAATGATTATATAAATTGTATGACATATTGGAGGATAGTTTGGTTGAGTTGGGTTGGGCCGACAACATTTTAAGATAATCAACACCATATATTGAAGATAATCAACTATGGTCTATATGCAATCCCACAACAAATTAGTGACAATTCCTACAAGCTAGGCTTACATATATTGTTAGGCATACATAATGTAATAAATGTCAATCAACTAAAGTTGTATGAGCCATCTTACCCAGAAGAAGACATTTAGATCATGCATCCACAACACAACATTATAGATTTACAATCACCATTGGAAGAAGACGTGCTCTAGGATGTTTTCTCTTGAACCCCATGCACCAAGGAATCCACCAGCTACTGTGTAGGTCGCAAGGGACAACTCCCTACTAAGGCTACATGGATACCAACATACACTCTTACCACCAACTTCCCAAATCTATAGAACAAAATGGGACAATTTTATTTAAACATGAAGGAATTGATGTGTTCAAGAGATCCTTAGAGAAGGAGGTTGGCATAGTCAACCATTAAATACCGAGCATTAAGTATTTTCTAGTAGTATCTAGTAATATTTTTAAACAAAGTTGTTGACCTATTGACCGGCTAGCCTTGATCATTTTATATTTTATATTTAAGATTAATTGAATATAGAAAAAAGGCAAATATGTTTTTTCGTAAATCTTCTCTTCTTTTATTTTTTACATTTTAATCATTATTTTTAGTGCATGAACATATGAACACAATGATGAGTGGCTTGGATACCGTCAAACTCAAAGACTTTGGGGGAAACATAAAATTTATTAAGAAATGAATTCCAATGGTTTATGTTAATATTACACAACTCTTGTCTTTTCTAGAAATGATGTCCACTCAAAATCTTTTAAACTATATTTCATGTAAATGCCTCACTAAAATCTTGTAATTTTTAATTTAAAACAATTTGTAAATCAAATCATTTTATCTAATGACTAATTGCATATAAATTTTATAAATTTGTTAATTAGAAATGTCTTATGATAATAATGATAGACCTTATATATATATATATATATATATATATATATATATATGACATGATCAAACATCATGGTGTCCCTTAAAATTACATGTATATTATACCATTTTTAATTGACATAATTTGTTAATTAGAAATGTCTTATATGATGATGATGATGATGATGATGATTAACGCCCACTAAGACCGAATTGGTCTATCAGACCTTAAGAGGGTAAGTGATTACTTGTGATTCTTTGGAATTTTTTTTCTATGCTCGAAAAGCATTAAGAGAATCTTTCCAAGTGTTGGTCCTAAGGTATTCACTTGACTGCTAAAGGGAAAATCTAGGCCACCTAACGGTTTAGAATGATTGTTTCTTTTAACTTTTTGTTGATTTGTCAAAGGGTTATTCTATCAAGACAAAGGCAAGGTTGGGTTGGAAGAATGAGGTGGATGAGGGCCATCCTTGGTTGATGGCACACTAATGACAGACCAATGAAATAATAGAAAATAGAGGGAAACAACAATCTACTCAATGAATAATATTCTGTAAGAAGTTCAATACTTAAAATATCATTTCAAGACATTAGACATGTATCAAAACACAATAACTCCCACAGGTTGCAAAAAAAAAATTCTTCACCAAAGAATTAACTGTTTGACAGGTTGCATATGAGTAAAAATAAGTCATACAATAGTTGAAAGGAAATGAGATGTACGTTGCACAAACAAAAAACTGTATTCAAGATAAGAATGAAAACACATGAAAAGTTGAACGAAACATTGTCATCAAGAGTATGTTCACTAGGTAGAGAGATTTAATCCATGCATAAAATAGGTCCAACCAATCTATTGTATTGCTATTTATTCCTCAAAAAATCGAACCTTTGCAATATCCTAAAACTAACTATTTAAAAGAGTTGCAGAGGCTCATGTCCTTAGGGGACTAAGACCTCAATTTAGAGAACTGTTCATAAATCAAATAATCAACTTCACTAAGATACTAGACTTAATCAAAAAGAGTGGTTTTTATCACACACAGAAGGCCTCTCTTGCATCTAATCTAGGAAAATGTAGTACTTAATCAAATAACAAATAATATTGTCTCTGCGACAGAACTGATGCATGTGTTGGAGGAACTGAGTTGACTGAAAATAGGACCCGAAGTGACAAATCAGAGCTCTGTGTTGAACGATGGCATGTATGCGAGCTGTTGGAGGCTACTGGAGATAACATGGTTGCATGAGAAGAGCTTGTTGAAGTGTTCTGGAACTAATCTATGTCGGCCTATGACTGAGACCTAACTCTCTGTCGTACTCTGTCTCACTTGTAACTAGCCCTTCTTCTTACTTTCTCTGTGATGAGCTAATTGTGAATAGGAAGACATGGAGGTGGGAATCCAATAGGAAAAAATGACGTGTGAAGGTGGATGATGTAGATGTAGATGAAGTGGAGGGGAGGTGGAGGCAATAGATGTGTCTGGAATACAGATGGCGTGTGGTGAGAGGGGTGAAAGTAGTGAGTGGAATGAGTGGAGGTGATGTGGATGTGACATGGTGTCATATAATCACATGATTGCAGAAGTCGTTGCAGGTGGTTTGGGTCCACACCACCTTTAGGCCCACAATCCCCCACAAACTACCACATACCCTTCCAACTAGACCATGGTTTGAATTATAGGACCGCCCTGGAAAATTAATGTCCGGGTAGTTTGCATCCCCCCAACAAACTATAGTCTTCAATCTGATCACAATCTGAGACCTAGGTGACATTCACCTGTTTCAAGGATCAATGGTTCGGTTGATTTGAGATCAATGGTTTGTGCTTACTTCGGGAGTCCAGGCTTTGGGACTTCGAGATTTTCAAAATGTTAAGCATGAAGATCTCCCATAAGAAAACCGTTGAAGTGGTTGATATGCTTCCACGTGTCTCCATCGATGTATGGTCCTAATTTATTCCAGGTTTTCGACACTTCGGGCTTTGGGAGTTTCAAATGTTAGTGCTTTGAAACCTCCCGAAGGGAAATCGCCGAAGTAAATGATCTGTCGCCACATGTCCTGATGGATGAATGGTCCAAATTCTCTTCGAAAGTTTGTGTTTCAGGAATTTCAAATGTGAAGCATGAAAAATCTCCCGGAGGAAAACCGCTTAAGTAAATGATCGGTTGCCATGTTTCCCCTCTAATGGATGGTCTAGATTTAATTCGAGACTTTGGGTCTTTGGGAATTCGAGAATTTCAAATGTGAAACTTGAAAATCTCCCAGAGGGAAATCCCCGAAGTGAATGATCTTATGCCGCATGTCGTGACCGACGAACGGTCTAGATTCTCTTCGAAAATATGGGCTTTGGGAGTTCGGGAGTTTATGAAAGTTAAGCTCAGAAAAATCCCAAAGTGAAAATTGCCGAAGTAGATGGTCTATCGCCGCATGTCATGATCGATGAACGGTCCAAATTCCCTTCGGGTCTCTGGGAGTTCGAGCTTCAGTTCTTCAGGAATTAGTGGATGTAAAGTATGCCAATCTCCTGAAGGAAAATTGTCAAAGTGATTAGCCAATTCTTATCATTAATTAACCTGAGATTGATTAATGTTAAATACTTCAGGGGTTCGGGACTTCTAATGACTCTTGGTGTTAAACTCCATGCAATTCTACACCCCAAATGGATGACATCCATTGATATGATTTTCTTGATGGATCTTTACCGTTGAAAATTTCCATGTTCATTTCGGTAATCTTGGCATGATAATGACCATTCTGAATGGCTGTGTTTGTCCATGGGTATTTCCTGCATATATAAAAGGGCTTGGTCAACCTGTGGTGAGTTGGATCAATGGAAAATATGATGACAAGTAATTCGAACCAAATCCAACATATATTTCATCCTTTCAAGAAAAACAGAAAAGAAATGCGCGAAGACTCAAAAACGAATAATGGCCAAGACACTCAGTAGTGGGAAACTGACTTAACCAACTAGAAAAAGGAAAAATGATGAAGGCATAGGGAAAGAGAGAGGACAGGCATGGACAGAAAAAAAGGTAAACTATTCTTTTTTGAAGACATTCGGTTGTGAAGCATTTATCCATATTCATAAAGAAAATAGAACAAATCTTGAGGCAAAATCCAAGAAGTATACATTTATTGGATACAATGTTAATGATTTTGGTTATCACTTATGGGATTATGAAAATAACAAAATCTTTAGGAGTTGATATTTCATATTCAATGATAAGGTCATGTACAAAGATCAGTTGCAAGGAAAGAAACAGGAAAAAGAAAAACTAGAATACGTAGTGCTTGATGAGATCACTGGAAAAGAAATTCCAAAGGAACCAGAAAATCAAAATGTACAACAACAAGTACCTCAAACTCATACAAGTGTGGTTAGAATATCTACCAGGTTAAGTATACCCCCTGAACGATAACATCCTTCATTATATTATTTATTGTTGATTGATTCTGGTGAACTAGAATGTTATGAAGAGGCAATGCAGGTAGACACCAAAAGGAAGTGGGAGCAAGGCATGAAGGCGGAAATGGGTTCCTTGGTAAATAACCAGACTTGGGACTTGGTTCAGTTGCCTGTAGGAAAAAAAGCATTGTAGAATAAATGGGTTTACAAGTTGAAGGAAGAAGATGGAGGAGAAAAGTGGTACAAGGATAGACTTGATGTAAATGGGTTTGCGCAAAAGAAAGGTATAGATTTTGATGAAATATTTTCTCCTGTTGTTAAAATGACTTCAATTAGGACTATTTTGAGTCTTGTGGCAGTAGAATATTTGCATCTTGAACAATTAGATGTAAAAACATCTTTTCTCCATGGGGATTTGGAGGAAGATATTTATATGCAGTAGCCACAGTGGTATGAGGTCAAAGGGAAGGAAAATTTGGTATGCAGGTTAAAGAAGATATTGTATGGCCTAAAGAAAGCTCCAAGGCAGTGGTATTTGAAGTTTGATAGGTTTATGATAGAACAAGGTTATAGTAGATGTCATTCTAATCACTGTGTTTATTTTAAAAAGCTAGAAAATGGAAGCTATATTATCTTGCTATTTTATGTAGATGACATGCTTGTTGCAAGGTCTAATATGCAAGATATAAATGTGCTCAAGAATAAATTAGATATTCACTTGCGATGCAGGATTAGGGTGATGCAAAGAAAATCCTTGGTATGAGAATAACGAGAGACAGGAAAAATTGCAACTTGACATTGTCTCAGGGTGAGTACATAGAGAAGGTGTTGGAGAGGTTTGGAATGCAGAATGCAAAACCATTTAGTACACCTTTGGCCATCCATTTAAAATAAACTAAGTAAAAGTGTCCCAAGATACGGGAGGAGATAGAATACATGTGCAGGGTCCCTTATTCATCAGCAGTTGGAAGCTTGATGTATACGATGGTTTGTACAAGACCAGATATTGCACATGTAGTGGGTGTTGTGAGCAGGTATATGAACAATCCAGGTAAAGAACATTGCGAGGCAGTAAGTGGATTCTCAGGTATTTGAGAGGTACTACTACTCATGCATTATGTTTTGGAGGTTCAGACATTGTTCTACAAGGATATGTTGATTCAGATATGGAAGGTGATAAATATAGCAAGAGGAGCACCACAGGGTATGTTTTTACTATAGGTGGAACAACAGTAAGTTTGATTTCAAAAATGCAAAAGGTTGTTGCACTTTCAACAACAGAGGCAAAGTATGTTGATGCTACAGAGGCTAGTAAAGAAATGATTTGGTTATAGAGGTTTATGGAGGAATTGGGAAAGAAGCAGGAGAACAGTAGGTTGTATTGTGATAGTAAGAGTTCCATTCATCTTGCAAAGAACTCATCTTTCCATTCAAAGACTAAGCATATACATTTAAGGTACCATTTCATATGATTCATCTTGGAAGATGGACATTTGAAGTTGGAAAAGATACGCACTAGCCAAAATCCTGCAAACATGTTAACAAAAGGAGTAACTAGGGAGAAACGGAGTTCTTTCTCAATTTCAGTTGGTCTTCAAGCATGAAGGTGAAGATGAGAAATTTTCCAAGTCCAATAAGGTTCATACTCTAGCAGATACAATAGCAGTGGAGTTGTTGAGATCAGTCTCCAAGTGGGATATTGTTGGTTATGGAGCCTGATTATCTTCCATATTCAAAGGTCTTTGTTTTCAGCCATTTTTATACCCCATGAAGACTTTAAACCCCAGAATAATGTACAATATTCCACGCGGGGGAGTGCAAAGGGGGGTTACCCCCTCTGCGGGGTTCGGGGGCGAAGCCCTTGAAGGAAAAATTGCCTTGTAAATGTATATTGTAATTTCATTGTAAATTTGGACCGTTCATTCTAAGGTCACATATCTAATGGTAGAAATTATGTTAGGGTTTTTTTCCCTACAAGGAAACCCTCTTTTATGAGGGAAATGTATTGTGGCTAAGGATCATAGTGAATATTGTATTCTGAGATAGGATACTGTGAGAGAAAGAAGAGGAAGCTACAACGGGTTTGTTGTAGGTTATATCCCTTCAATTGTTGGATAATAATAAAGGAAGGACTTGGCAATTTCTTTCGTGGACGTAGTCCACACTAGGTGAACCACGTATATTTGTATCTCTATTGTATTGTGTATCTTATGATTTTATTTCCACATTTGTTTTATTTTATTGCTCCGTGATTCTTTTTTCTAATAGGTGGCATATGTGAAGTCCATTTTCAATGATCTTCCAACCTTCTTAGCCCAAGTTCTGGATAATAGCATGCCAAACTTTGGGGGGATGTCGGCCACCACAATGTCCATCACTACACTCTTCATGGGTAATTGTGCTAGAGAAACCACCATATCCTTTATCAATCCTAGACATTTTACTTTCTTAGAATCAAAGGAGTACAAGTCTTGGTAAGGCTTGGTAATCTCCAGACCTAGTTCTTCCATAAAAAATTTGGGCATGACATTGTGAGAGGCTCCTGAGTCCATAAGACAGTTGTGCAGGATCTTATCATGGACATTCAGAGATATATAGAAAGGAGGAGAAGCATCAGATCCATCCTGAATGTGTGGACCCACAATAATGGCTGGGTTTTCATCCTGTAGACTAATGACATAAGAAGATACACTAGAAGGAGTAGGTTGCAGAACTTTCATGATGGATTTCTTGAAAGGTTCATTTTTTAACAATTCTATCAAAGGGACAGGAATCTTGATTTTGATCAGCTCATGTTCCAGGCTAAAAGAGGTTGGTGGCTTATCATCTTCCTTTTTTTCAGGGGCAAGAGGTTTTGATAGTGGAGATGACTGAGTTTTAGATGGAATACCTTTATTTGGATTTGGCTTGGGAGGGACTTCTGCCTGTTTTCCTTGATCAGAGGTGGTGGCCTTGGAAGCTCCATTTCTCTTCCTCAAATTGTATTTCTTCTTGGGTTAACCTTGAATAACTCCCTCTTCCCCTATCTGATCATCAAACTGATTTGAAAATTGTGCTACCTCATATTCGCGTTGTGTTAAGTGACGTATAATAATCTGTCTCATTGAAAATCACAAAAGTATTGTCCACAACATCATTGTCTGCATCTATCTCCTCAATATGATTGTTTTGGAAAGGGGGAACTACCCTTTGATCATCCACATTTTTTCTTTCTCTCTGCATTACTTGAGGAGCATCATTAGGCCTTTTGAATTGGTTCCGATTTCTATCACCAGCCCCTTGATCTTGGAAGAGGCTTCAGTTGGTTTGATTTCATCTGGGATTCTACCATACATTTTATTGAATATCTTGGTGAAGTGTGAAATAGATTCACCATTATTTATCTTTAAATCCCCAAATTCAGTGATGTAATAGAGATAATCTCTCCTATCTCCCCATTTCTTTATAAAAGCTTCATCTAACGCCTCAATGTCTGCAATGGAGGCTGGAGAAAGACTTCTGAACCATTTTCTGACCTCCCCATCTAGACTCAATACAAACAACCTCATCCACACATCTGAATGATCAATGTTAAAGTTGTCTGCAAAACTATAAAAGGATACCAAATGTTCTTCACCAATTATTTCACCTTCCCCATTATATCTTGGCAGATATTTCATGTAATAAGTGGTTGGGAGTGCATGTAAAACTACAAGTAGCACTAAGGGTGCATATCTAGAAGCAATTATGACATCCATCCTATTAACGACCATGGCTTGAACAATAGGAATTTGCAAATTTATGGGAGATATAGGAGTGGATGCGGGACTGGATGCTGAAGTGGACTCAGGAGTAGGCGATTTCTGAGCCCCTTTGGAATTATGATTCTCAAGGCTATCAAATTCAAGTTGCTTGTGATGATGGTTTGAAGTATTCTCTTGGTGTGCATCTTTTCCCTTGAGGGGGGAAGTGTATCTCTGAGCTACAGTGGATTTCCTTAGTTTCCTTTCTAGATCAGAGCCTATTGTGTTATTATCAGGGTTAGAATCAACCTTCTTGTCTTTGTTATTTTCAGATTTCGATCTGTTGAATCCCTTTCTGGGTGCCAGTATTTCTTCTTTAGATTTTACTCAATGAAGTCACCAGGTGAAAGATGGAAATCTGTTGGTGTCTGGTCTTTGTTCACCATCAAAGGTCAAAGCTTAAAAATTTCCGTTCTCCCAGGGAAATGTATTATGTTTCTCCATTCCCCGGCAATGGCACCAGAAGATGTTGGTCCTAATGTCTACACCTAACCGCTAAATGGCAAAGCTAGGCCACCTATCAGTTTAGAATGGTTGATTGTTTTAACTTTTTGTTGGTTGGTCAGAGGGTTATTATATGAAGAAAAAGGAAAGGTTGGGTTGGCAGAACGATATGGATGAGGTCCCTCCTTGGTCGATGTCATACTAATGACAGACCAGTGAAATAATAGAAAACAGAGGGAAACAACAATCTACTCAATGAATAATCTGTTGTAATAAGTTCAATACTTAAAATATCATTTCAAGACATCAAACATGTATCAAAACACAATAACTCCCACAGGTTGCAGAAAACAAATATTCACCAAAGCATTAACTGTTTTACAGGTTGCATATCAATAAAAATAAGTCATACAATAGATGAAAGAAAAAGAGATGTACGTTGCACAAATAAAAAAATGTATTCAAGATAAGAAAGAAAACACATGAAGAGTTGAAAAAAACATTGTCATCAAGAGTATGTTCACCAGGTAGAGAGATTTAATTCATACATAAAATGGGTCCAACCAATATGTTGTATTGGTATTCTTTCTTCAAAATATACGACCTTTGCAATATCCAAAAACTAACTATTTAAAAGAGTTGTAGAGGCTCCTGTCCTTAGGGGACTGAGAACTCAATTTAGAGAACTGTTTGTAAATCAAATAATAAAATTCACTAAGATACTGGACTTAATCAACAAGAGTTGTTCTTATCACACAAAGAAGACCTCTCTTGCATCTAATCTAGGAAAATGTTGTACTTAATCAAATAACAAATGATATTGTGCATGTGATAGAACTGATGCATGTGCTAGAGGAACTGAGTTGTCCTAAAATAGGCCCCAAAGTGACAGAGAAAAGATATGTGTTGAACGAAGGCATGTCTGCGAGTTGTTGGAGGCTACTAGAGATAACATGGTTGCATGAGCAGAGCCTGTTGAAGTGTTCTGGAACTAATTTGCGTTGGCCTGTGACTGAGACTTAACTCTCTATCATACTTTGTCTCACCTGTAAATGGCCCTTCTTCTTGCTTTCTTTGTCATGAGTTGATCGTGAATAGGAAGACGTGGAGGTGAGAATCCAATAGGAAAACAGGACACGTGAAGGTGGATGACGCGGATTTAGATGAAGTGGAGGGGAGGTGGAGGCAATAGATGTGTGTGGAAGACAGATGGCGTGCGGCGAGAGTGGTGAACGTAGTGAGTGGGATGAGTGGAGGCGACATGGATGTGACGCGGTGTCATATAAGAACATTATTGTGGAAGTCGTTGAGGGAGGTTTGGGTCCACACAACCTTTGGGCCCGCAATCCCCCACAAACTGCCACGTACCCTTCCAACAAAACCATGGTTTAAATTTTGGGACCGCCCTACAAATTTAACGTCCAGGCAGTTTTTGTCCCCGCAATGAACTATAGTCGTCGATCTAATCATGATCTGAGACCTAGGTGATATTCACCTATTGCAAGGATCAATGGTTCAGGTTGATTTGAGATCAAAAATCCGTGCTTACTTCGGGATTCTGGGCTTCGGGACTTCGGGAGTTTCAAAATGTTATGCGTGAATATCTCCCAGAGGAAAACCATCGAAGTGGTTGGTTTTCTTCCACATGTCTCTGCCGATGTATGGTCCTGATCTATTCCGGGTTTTCGGCACTTCGGGCTTCAGGAGTTTCAAGTGTTAGTGCTTTGAAACCTCCTGGAGGAAAATTGTCGAAGTAAATGATCCGTCACCACGTGTCCTGATGGATGAACGGTCTAGATTCTTTTCGGAAGTCTGTGTTTCAAGATTTTCAAATGTGAAGAATGAAAAATATCCCAAAGTAAAACCATCGAAGTGATTGATCTATTGCCACATGTCCCCTCTGATGGATGGTCTAGATTTACTTTGAGACTTCGGGTTTTTGGGAATTTGGGACTTTCGAATGTGAAACCTGGAAATCTCCTGGAGGAAAATCCCCAAAGTGAATGATCTATTGATGCATGCCATGATCGACAGATGGTCCATATTCTCTTCAGAAATCCGAGCTTCGGGAGTTCGGAAGTTTATGAATGTTAAGCTCAGAAAACTCCCAAAGTGAAAATCGTCGAAGTAGATGGTCTGTTGCTACGTTTCATGATCAATGAATGGTCCAGATTCCCTTCGGGTCTTCGGGAGTTCAGGATTCCGGTCTTTAAGAATTAGTGGATGTAAAGTATGCCAATCTTCCGAAGGAAAATCGTCGAAGTGATTAGCCAGTGCTTATCGCTAATTAACCTGAGCTTAATTCGTGTTAAATACTTTGGGGGTTCGGGACTTCTAATGACTCTTGGTGTTAAAATCCGCGTAATTATGCACCCCGAATGGATGACATCCATTGATATTATTTGTTTGATGGATCTTTACCATTGAAAATTTTCCTGTTCATTTCGGCAATCCTAGCCCGATAATTACCATTATGAATGGTTGCGTTTGTCCACGGGTGTTTCCTGCATATATAAAAAGGCTTGGTCAACCTGTGGTGAGATGGATCAATGGAAAATATGATGACAAGTAATTCGAACCAAATCCAACATATATTTCATCCTTTCAAGAAAAACAGAAAATAAACGCACCAAGACTCAAAAACGAATTAGGGCCAAGACACTCAGTAGTGGGAAACTGGCTTAACCAACCAGAAAAAGAAAAAATGATGAAGGCATAGGGAAAGAGAGAGGAGAGGTAGGGGATGCGAACCTAGGTTACAACACCAAGATCACCATACTTTTGTTGAGTTAAGAGGTTAGGAAGGTTGGTAGTGTGATAAATATTTTGAAAATGAGATCTAATATGGGTATAGGCTGGACAATCTAAGAGAAAGTGTTTTTCATATTCAACCATCTTAGTGTCACAAAGGTAACACACTCTTTCATCCCATGGTGTTTTAGGAATTGGCCAACGCCCCGTTTCACTATGGAGCTCGTGAGAATTTGTTCTTATCTTAGCAATGCTTATTTTTTTCTTTACACTTGGAAAAATAGATAGATAATTTTGATATTCTAGATTAGGGTTGATTACAT
>JZKD02S1960181.1:30387-45549 GCA_000966675.3 Picea glauca | reverse complement strand
GGGCTGATCAAACTTGGCCTAGAATGACCCGAAGTTGAGAAAAAGGTGCCCAAGAAATAGACATCTTCTCTTGCAATCAGGACCATGTGTACAACTCTAAAATGGGTATCCAAATATGATTTCATATTTACAAATGAAGAATTTGTCTTTTCAAAAATAATCTTTATTCGGGGTTAACAAGAATCAACCCTCAAACGATACGAATTTGATCGAAATGGGCAAAAGAATGCCTCAACGTTACGAGTGCTCGGGAATCCACTTGCATCTCTCAAATGGGTATCAAAAAATTATTTTATATTTTTAAACCCATGATTCCACTTCTTCTGAATAGCCTTCAGTCGAGGCTGGTCAAACTTGGGCCTAAAATGACCCGAAGTTGAGAAAAATGGGCCCAAGAACTACACATCTTCGCTCGCAATTAGGACCATGTGTACAACTCTCAAATGGGTATCCAAATATGATTTCATATTTTCAAATTAAGAATTTTGCTTTTCAAAAATCACCTTCATTCGGGGTTAACCAAAATTGACCCTAAAACAATACAAATTTTATTGAAATGGGTAAAAGAATGCCTACCGTTATGAGCGCTCGGGAACACACTTGTATCTCTCAAATTGGTATCAAAAAATTATTTTGTATTTTTAAACCCATAATTCCACTTCTTCTAAATAGCCCTCATTTGGAGTTGGTCAAACTTGGGCCTATAATACCTCAAAGTTTAGAAAAAGGGGCTAAAGAACTACACATTTTCACTTGTAATCAAGACCACGTGTACAACTCTCAAATGGGCATCAAATATGATTTCATATTTGCAAATGAAGAAGTTTTCTTTTCAAAAATCACCTTCATTCGGGGTTAACCATAATCAACCCTAAAACGATATGAATTTGATCGAAATGGGCAAAAGAATGTCTCAACGTTACGAACACCCGAGAACACACTTGCATCTTTCATATGGGTATCAAAAATTGTTTTGCATTTTTAAACTCGTTATTCCACTACTTCCAAATAGCCTCCGTTCGAGGCTATTAAAACTTGGGCCTATAATGACCCAAATTTGCATTTTTAAACTCATTATTCCACTTCTTCCAAATAGCCTTCGTTCGAGGCTAGTCAAACTTGGGCCTAGAAGACCTGAAGTAGAGAAAAAGGGGTCAAGAAATTCATGTCTTCTCCTGCAATCAGAACCATGTGTACAACTCTCAAATGGGTATCCTAATATGATTTCATCTTTGGAAATTAAGAATGTCTTTTTAAAAATCACCTTCATTCGGGGCTAACCAGAATCAACCCTAAAACGATACGAATTTGATTGAAATGGGAAAAAAAATGCCTCGACGTTACGAGCGCTCGAGAACCCACTTGCATATGTCAAATGGGTATCAAAAAATGGGTATCAAGACAACGTGTACAACTCTCAAATGGGTATCCAAATATGATTCATTATGTGCAAATGAAAATTTTTTCGTTTCAAAAATCACCTTCATTTGGGGTTAACCAGAATTAACTCTAAAATGATACGAATTTGATCGAAATGGGCAAACAAATGCCTCAATGTTGCGAGAGCTCAAGAACCCACTTATATCTCTCAAATGGGTATCAAAAAATTATTTTATAGTTTTAAACCCATAATTCCAATTATTCCAAATAGGCTATGTTCAATCCTAGTCAAACTTGGGCCTAAAATGACCCAAAGTTGATAAAAAGGGGTTCAAGAACTACACATCTTCGTCGCAAATAGGACCACATGGACAAATCTCAAATGGGTATCCAAATATGATTTCATATTTGCAAATGAAGAATTTTTCTTTTCAAAAATCACCTTCATTCACGGTTTACCATAATCGACCCTAAAACGATATGAATTTGATTGAAATAGGCTAAAGAATGCCTCAACGTTACGAGCACTCGGGAACCCACTTGCATCTCTCAAATAGGTATCAAAAAATTATTTTATATTTTTAAACCCATAATTCCACTTTTTCTAGATAGCCTTCAATCGGGGCTAGTCAAACTTGGGCCTAGAATGACCCGAAGTTGAGAAAAAGGGCACCAAGAACTACATGTCTTCGCTCGCAATTAGGACCAAGTGTACAACTCTCAAATGCGTATCCAAATATGATTTCATATTTACAAATGAAGAATTTTTCTTTTAAAAGATAACCTTGATTCAGGGTTAACCAAAATCAACCCTAAAACGATACGAATTTGACCAAAATGGGCAAAAGAATGCATCAACATTGCGAGAGCTCGGGAACCCACTTGCATCTTCAAATGAGTATCAAAAAATTATTTTTTGTTTTTAAACCCGTAATTCCACTTCTTCCAAATAGCCTTCATTTGAGGTTGGTCAAACTTGGGTGTAGAATGACCCGAAGTTGAGAAAAAGGGGCCTAAGAACTACACTTCTTATCCCGCAATCGAGACCACTTGTATAATTCTCAAATGGGTATCCAAATATGATTTCATCTTTGGAAATGAAGAATTTTTCTTTTCAAAAATCACCATCATTCATAGTTAACCATAATCAGCCCTAAAACAATACGAATTTGATCGAAATTTGCCAAAGAATGCCTCAACGTTACGAGCGCTTGGGAACCCACTTCCAACTCTCAAATGGGTATCAAAAATTTATTTTGTATTTTTAAACCCATAAATCCACTTCTTCAAAATAACATGCATTCGAGGCTGGTCAAACTTGGGCCTAGAATGACCCTAAGTTGAGAAAAAGGTACCTAAGAAGTACACGTCTTCGCTTGAAAGTAAGACCACGTGTACAATTCTCAAATGGGTATCCAAATATGATTTCATATTTGCAAAGGAAAAATTTTGCTTTTCAAAAATCACCTTCATTCTGAGTTAACCAGAATCAACCCTAAAACGATACGAATTTGATTGAAATAGGCAAAATAATGCCTCAACGTTGCGACATCTCGGGAACCCACCTATACTTGTCAAATGGGTATCAAAAAATTATTTTATATTTTTAAACCCATAATTCCACTTCTTTCGAATAGTCTTCGTTCAAGGTTGGTCAAACTTGGGCCTAGAATGACCTGAAGTTCAGAAAAAGGGGCCCAAGAACTACATGTCTTCTCCTGCAATCGGGACCACATGTACAACTATCAAATGGGTATCCAAATATGAGTTCATCTTTGGAAATGAAGAATTTATCTTTTCAAAAATCACCTTCATTTGGGATTAACCAGAATCGACCCTAAAATGATACGAATTTGATCAAAATGGGCTAAAGAATGCCTAAACATTACGAGCACTCGAGAAACCACTTGCATATCTCAAATAGGTATCAAAAAATTATTTTATACTTTTAAACTCATAATTCCACTTTTTCTAAATAGCCTTCATTCGGGGCTGGTCAAACTTGTGCCTAGAATCACCTGAAGTTGAGAAAAAGGGGCCCAAGAAGTATATGTCTTCGCTCGCAATTAGTACCACGTGTACAACTCTCAAATGGGTATCCAAATATGATTTCATATTTTCAAATGAAGAATTTGTCTTTTCAAAAATCACCTTCATTCCAGGTCAACTAGAATCAACCCTAAAACGATACGAATTTGATCAAATGGGCCAAAGATTGCCTGAACGTTACGAGAGCCCAGGAACCCAATTGGGTATCAAAAATTTGTTTTATATTTTTAAACCCATAATTCCAATTCTTCCAAATAGCCTTCATTTGGGGCTGGTCAAACTTGGGCCTAGAATGATATGAAGTTGAGAAAAATGAGCCCAAGAACTACATGTCTTTTCTCACAATTAGGACCATGTGTACAACTCTCAAATGGGTATAATTTCATATTCACAAATGAAGAATTTTGCTTTTCAAAAATCACCTTCATTCAGGGTTAACCAAAATCGACCCTAAAATGATACGAATTTGATCGAAATGGGCCAAAGAATGCATCAAGGTTGCGAGATCTCGGGAACACACCTATATCTCTAAAATTGGTATCAAAAAATTATTTTGTATTTTTAAACCCATAATTCAACTTCTTCCAAATAGCCTTCATTCAGGGCTGGTCAAACTTGGCCCTAGAATGACTCGAAGTTGAGAAAAAGAGGCACAAGAACTACACGTCTTCGCTCGTAATCAAGACCATGTGTACAACTCTCAAATCCATATCCCAATATGATTTCATATTTGCAAATGAAGAATTTTTCTTTTCAAAAATCAGCTTCATTCGGGGTTAACCAGAATCAACCCTAAAACGATACGAATTTGATCAAAATGGGTCAAAGAATGCCTCAAGGTTACGAGCGCTCGGGAACATGCTTGCATCTGTTAAATGGGTATTGAAAAATTAGTCTTCATTCAGGGCTGGTCGAACTTGGGCCTAGAATGACGCGAAGTTGAGAAAAAGGAGCCCAATAACTACACGTCTTCGCTTGCAATTAGGACCACGTGTACAACTCTCAAATGGGTGTCCAAATATAATTTCGTATTTGAAAATGAAGAATTTCTCTTTTCAAATATCACCTTCATTCAGGGTTAACCAAAATCAACCCTAAAACAATATGAATTTGATTGAAATAGGAAAATGAATGCCTCGGAGTTACGAGCACTCGAGAACCAACTTGAATCTCTCAAATGGGTATCAAAAAATTATTTTGTATTTTTAAACCCATAATTCCACTTCTTCCAAATAGCCTTCATTCGGGGTTGGTCAAACTTGGGCCTAGAATGACTCGGAGTAGAGAAAAAGGGGTCCAAGCCCTACACGTCTTTGCTCGCAATCAAGACCACATGTACAACTCTCAAATGGGTATCCAAATATGATTTCATTGTTTCAAATGAAGACAAATTCTTTTCAAATATCACCTTCATTCAGGGTTAACCAAAATCGACCATGAAATAATACGAATTTGATCGAAATTGGAAAATGAATGCCTCAGATTTATGATCACTCAGGAACCCACTTGCATCTTTCAAATGGGTATAAAAAATTATTTTGCATTTTTAAACTCATTATTCCACTTCTTCCAATGAGCCTTCGTTCGAGGCTAGTCAAACTTGGGCCTAGAATGACCCGAAGTTGAGAAAAAGGGGCCCATGCCCTACACGTCTTCACTCTCAATCAAGACCACGTGTACAACTCTCAAATGGGTATCCAACTATGATTTCATTTTTGCAAATGAAGTAATTTTTCTTTTCAAAAATTACTTTCATTTGGGGTTAATCCGAATCAACTCTAAAAMGATATGAATTTGATCAAAATGGGCCAAAGAATTCCTCAATGTTATGAGCGCTCGGGAACCCAGATGCATCTCTCAAATGGGTATCAAAAAATTATTTTGTATTTTTAAAACCATAATTCCACTTCTTCCAAATAGCCTTTATTCAGGGCTGGTCAAACTTGGGCCTGGAATGACCTGAAGTTGAGAAAAAGGGGCCCAAGAACTACATGTCTTCACTTGCAATTGGGACAATGTGTATAATTCTCAAATGAGTATCCAAATATGATTTCATATTTGAAAATGAAGAATTTTTCTTTTCAAAAATCTTCTTCATTCAGGGTTAAACAAAATCAACCCTAAAATGATACGAATTTGATTGAAATGGGCCAAAGAATGCCTCAACATTGCGAGAGCTAGGGAACCCACTTATATCTCTCAAATGGGTATCAAAAATTTATTTTATATTTTTAAACACATAATCCCACTTCTTTAGAATAACCTTCGTTCGAGGCTGGTAAAACTTGCGCCTATAATGACCCGAAGTTGTGAAAAAAGGGCCTAAGAATTACATGTATTCTCCCACAATCGGGACCACGTGTACAACTTTCAAATGGGTATCCAAATATGATTTAGTCATTGGAAATGAAGAAAGTTTCTTTTCAAAAATCACCATCATTTGGGGTTAACCAGAATCAACCCTAAAACGACAGGAATTTGATCGAAATCGGACAAAGAATGCCTCTACATTACGAGTGCTCGGGAACCCACTTGCTTCTCTCAAATGGGTATCAAAAAATTATTTTGTATTTTTAAACCCATAATTCCACTTTTTCTAAACAACCTTCATTCAAGGCTGGCCAAACTAGGGCCTAGAATGACCTGAAGTTGAGAAAAAAAGGGGCCCAAGAACTACACGTCTTCACTCGCAGTCAAAACTACATGTACAACTCTCAATTGAGTATCCGAATATGATTTCATATTTGCAAATGAAGAATTTTTCTTTTCAAAAATCACCCTCATTTGGAGTTAACCAGAATCAACCCTAAAACGATACAAATTTGATCAAAATGGGCCATAGAATGCCTACACTTTACGAGAACTCGGGAACCCACCTATATCTCTCAAATGGGTATAAAAAAATTATTATATATTCTTAAACCCATAATTCCACTTCTTCCATATAGGCTTCATTCGAGGCTAGTCAAACTTGGGCCTAGAATGACCCGAAGTTGAGAAAAAGGGGCCCAAGAACTAACGTCTTATCCTGTAATCAAGACCATGTGTACAACTGTCAAATGGGTGTCCAAATACAATTTCATCTTTGGAAATGAAGAATTTGTCTTTTCAAAAATCACCTTCATTTCGGGTTAACCAGAATCAACCCTAAAACGATACGAATTTGATCAAAATGGGCCAAAAATATCTCAACGTTATGAGCGCTCGAGAACCCACTTGCATCTCTCAAATGGGTATCAATTTTTTTAATTTATTTTTTAATATTATTAAACCCATATTACACTTTTTCTATATAGCCTTCATTCCGGGCTAGTCAAACTTAGGCCTAGAATGACCCGAAGTTGAGAAAAAAGGTCACAAGAACTACACATCTTTGCTCACAATCATGACCACGTGTACAACTCTCAAATGGGTATCCAAATATGATTTCATATTTGCAAATGAAGAATTTTTCTTTTCAAAAATCAACCTCATTCGGAGTTAACCAGAATCAACTATAAACCGATAGGAATTTGATCGAAATGGGCCAAAGAATGCCTCAACGTTGCGAGAGATCGGAAACCCACATATATCTCTCAAATGGGTAATAAAAAAATAGTTTATATTTTTAAACCCATAATTCCAGTTCTTCTAAATATCCTTCATTCGATGGTGGTCAAACTTGGGCCTAAAATGACCTGAAGTTGAGAAAAAGGGACCCGAGAACTACATGTTTTCGCTCCCAGTTAGGACCAGGTTTACAACTCTCAAATGGTTATCTAAATATGATTTCATATTTTCCAATGAAAAATTTTGCTTTTCAAAAATTTTTGGAAATGAAGAATTTGTCTTTTCAAAAATCACATTCATTCAGGGTTAACCATAATCAACCCTAAAACAATACGAATTTGATCGAAATGTGAAAAATAATCCCTCAATGTTATGAGCGCTTGGGAAACCACTTGCATCTCTCAAATGGGTATCAAAAAATTATTTTTTATTTTTAAACCTATAATTCCACTTCTTCCAAATAGCCTTCATTCAAGCTGGTCAAACTTGGGCCCAGAATGACTCGAAGTTGAGAAAAAGGGGCCCATTAACTACACGTCTTCTCTTGCAATCAAGACCACGTGTACAAATCTCAAATGGGTATTCAAATATGATTGCATATTTGCAAATGAAGAATTTTTCTTTTCAAAAATCACCTTCATTCGGGGTTAGCCAGAATCAACCCTAAAACGATACGAATTTGAACGAAATGGGAAAAATAATGCCTCAACATTACGAGCGCTCAGGAACCCACTTGAATCTCTCAAATGGGTATCAAAAAATTATTTTTTATTTTTAAACGCATAATTCCAATTCTTCCAAATAGCCTTTATTTGAGGCTGGTTAAACTTGGTCCTAGAATGACCGAAAGTTATACAAAAAGGGCCCAAGAACTACACATATTTTCTCTCGATTAGGACCACATGTACAACTCTCAAATGGGTATCCAAATATGATTTCATATTTGGAAATGAAGAATTTTGTTTTTCAAAAATCACCTTGATTCGGGGTTAACCAGAATGAACCCTAAAACGATTCGAATTTGATCGAAATGGGTAAATGAATGCCTCAACGTTGTGAGATCTCGAGAACCCAATTGCATCTCTCAAATGTGTATAAAAAACATATTTTGTATTTTTAAACACATAATTCCACTTATTCCAAATAGCCTTCATTTGAGGCGTGTCAAACTTGGGAGTAGAAACACCTGAAGTTGAGAAAAAGGGGCCCACGAACTACATGTCTTCTCCCGTGATCGGGACCAATTGTACAATTCTCAAACGGGTATGCAAATATGATTTCATCTTTGAAAATGAAAAATTTGTCTTTTCAAAAATCACCTTCATTCGGGGCTAACCAGAATCAACCATAAAGCAATACAAATTTAGTCAAAATGGGAAAACAAATGCCTCAACGCTACAAGCGATCGGGAAACCACTTGCATATCTCAAATGCGTATGAAAAAATTATTTTGTATTTTTAAACCCATAATTCCTCTTCTTTGAAATAGTCTACATTCGGGGCTGGTCAAACTTGGGCCTAGAATGACCCAAAGTTTAGAAAAAGGAGCCCAAGAACTACACATCTTCGCTCGCAATCAATACCACGTGTACAACTCTCAAATGGGTATACTAATATGATTTCATATTTGCAAATGAAGAATTTTTCTTTTCAAAAATCACTTTCTTTCGAGGTTAAATAGAATCAACCCTAAAACGATATGAAATTGATCAAAAGGGGAAAAAGAATTCCTCGATGTTACGAGCTGTTGGGAACCCACTTGCATCTCTCAAATGGGTATGAAAAAATCATTTTGTATTTTTAAACTCATAATTCCAATTCTTCCAAATAGCCTTCATTCGAGGCTGGTCAAACTTGGGCTTAGAATGACACGAAGTTGAGAAAAAGGGGCTCAAGAACTACATGTCTTCTCCCGCAATCGAGACCACGTGTACAACTCTTAAAAGGGTATCCAAACACGATTTCATCTTTGGAAATGAAGAATTTGTCTTTTCAAAAATCACCTTCATTGGGGGTTAACCATAATCAACCCTAAAATGATAACAATTTGATTGAAATGGGAAAAAGAATGCCTCAACGTTACGAGCGCTCGGGAACCCACTTGTATCTCTCAAATAAAAAATTATTTCGTATTTTTAAACACATAATTTCGCTTCTTCCAAATAGCCTTCATTCGAGGTTGGTCTAACTTGAGCCGAGAATGACCAGAAGTTGAAAAAAAGGGGCCCAAGAACTACACATATTCCCTCTCAATTAGGACCACATGTACAACTCTCAAAAGGGTATCCAAATATGATTTCATACTTGCAAATGAAGAATTTTTCTTTTCAAAAATCACTTTCATTCGGGGTTAACCAGAATCAACCCTAAAACGATGCGAATTTGATCGAAATGGGTGAAAGAATGCCTCAACGTTGCGAGAGCTCACAAACCCACTTGCATCTCTCAAATTGGTATCAAAAGATTATTTTGTATTTTTAAACGCATAATTCCACTTCTTCCAAATAGCCTTCATTCGAGGCTGGTCAAACTTGGGTCTAGAATGACCCGAAGTTGAGAAAAAGTGGCCCAAGAGCTACACGTCTTCTCCCGCAATCAAGACCATGTGTACAACTCTCAAATGGGTAACCAAATATGATTTCATATTTGCAAAATAAAATTTTCCTTTCAAAAATAACCTTCATTCGGGGTCAACTAGAATCAACTCTAAAATTATACAAATTTGATTGAAATGGGCCAAAGAATGCCTCAACATTACAAGCGATCGGAAACCAACTTGAATGTCTCAAATCGGTATCAAAATTATTTTGTATTTTTAAACTCATAATTCCACTTCTTCTAAATAGCCTTCATTTGGGGCTGGTCAAACTTGGGCATGGAATGACCCGAAGTTCAGAAAAAGGGGCCCAAGATCTACATGTCGTCGCTCGCAATTAGGACTATATGTACAAATCTCAAATGGGTATCCAAATAAGATTTCATATTTGCAAATGAAGAATTTTTCTTTTCAAAAATCACCTTCATTTGGGGTTAACCAAAATCGACCCTAAAACGATACGAATTTGATGAAAATGGGGAAAAGAATGCATCAACGTTACGAGTTATCTCAAATGTGTATCCAAATATGATTTCATTTTTTCAAATGAAGACAAATTCTTTTCAAATATCACCTTCATTCAGGGTTAACCAAAATCGACCCTAAAACAATACGAATTTGATCGAAATTGGCAAATGAATGCCTCAGAGTTACGAGCACTCGGGAACCCACTTGCATATTTCAAATGGGTATAAAAAATTATTTTTCATTTTTAAACTCATTATTCCACTTCTTCCAATGAGCCTTCCTTTGAGGCTAGTCAAACTTGGGCCTAGAATGACCCGAATTTGAGAAAAAGGGGCCCAAGCACTACACGTTTTCGCTCGCAATCAAGACCATGTGTACAACTCTCAAATGGGTATCCAAATATGATTTCATTTTTGCAAATGAAGAATTTTTCATTTCAAAAATTACTTTCATTTAGGGTTAATCAGAATAAACTCTAAAACGATACAAATTTGATCCAAATGGGCCAAATAATGCCTCAATGTTATGAGCACTTGGGAACCCAAATGCATCTCTCAAATGGGTATCAAAAAATTATTTTGTATTTTTAAAACCATAATTCCACTTCTTCCAAATAGCCTTTATTCGGGGCTGGTCAAACTTGGGCCTGGAATTTCCTGAAGTTGAGAAAAAGGCCCCCAAGAACTACATGTCTTTTCTTGCAAACAAGACAACATGTGCAACTCTCAAATGAGTATCCAAATATGATTTCATATTTGAAAATGAAGAATTTTTCTTTTCAAAAATCTTCTTCATTCGGGGTTAAACAAAATCAACCCTAAAATGATACGAATTTGATTGAAATGGGCCAAAGAATGCCTCAACATTGCGAGAKCTCGGGAACCCACTTATATCTCTCAAATGGGTATCACAAATTTATTTTATATTTTTAAACACATAATTCCACTTCTTCAGAAGAGCCTTCATTCGAGGCTGGTAAAACTTGGGCTAAAATGACCCGAAGTTGTGAAAAAAGGACCTAAGAATTACACGTCTTCTCCCGTAATCGGGACCACGTCTACAAATTTCAAATGGGTATCCAAATATGATTTAGTCATTGGAAATGAAGAATTTTTCTTTTCAAAAATCACCTTCATTCGGGGTTAACTAGAATCAACCCTAAAACGACAGGAATTTGATCGAAATGGGACAAAGAATGCCTCTACATTACGAGCGCTCGAGAACCCACTTGCTTCTCTCAAATGGGTATAAAAAAATTATTTTTTATTTTTAAACCCATAATTCCACTTTTTCTAAACAACCTTCATTCGAGGCTGGCCAAGCTAGGGCCTAAAATGACCTGAAGTTGAGAAAAAAGGGGCCCAAGAACTACACATCTTCGCTCGTAGTCAAAACCACATGTACAACTCTCAAATGAGTATCCGAATATGATTTCATATTTGCAAATGAAGAATTTTTCTTTTCAAAATTCACCCTCATTTGGAGTTAACCAGAATCAACCCTAAAATGATACGAATTTGATCGAAATGGGCCAAAGAATGCCTACACTTTACGAGAACTCGGGAACCCACCTATATCTCTAAAATGAGTATCAAAAAAATATTATATATTTTTAAACCCATAATTCCACTTCTTCCATATAGGCTTCATTCGAGGCTAGTCAAACTTGGGCCTAGAATGACCTGAAGTTGAGAAAAAGGGGCCCAAGAACTAATGTCTTCTCCTGCAATCAAGACCACGTGTACAACTCTAAAATGGGTGTCCAAATATGATTTCATCTTCGGGTTAAACAGAATCAACCCTAAAATGATACAAATTTGATCGAAATGGGCCAAAAATATCTCAATGTTATGAGCGCTCGAGAACCCACTTGCATCTCTCAAATGGGTATCAATTTTTTTTTTAATATTATTAAACCTAGATTACACTTTTTCTATATAGCCTTCATTCGGGGCTGGTCAAACTTGGGCCTAGAATGACCCAAAGTTGAGAAAAAAGGTCGCAAGAACTACACATCTTTGCTTGCAATCACGACCACGTGTACAACTCTCAAATGTGTATCCAAATATGATTTCATATTTGCAAATGAAGAATTTTTCTTTTCAAAAATCACCTTGATTCGGAGTTAACATGAATCAACTATAAAACGATAGGAATTTGATCGAAATGGGCCAAAGAATGCCTCAACATTGCAAGAGATCAGAAACCCACATATATCTTTCAAATGGGTAATAAAAAATTAGTTTATATTTTTAAACCCATAATTCCAGTTCTTCTAAATAGCCGTCATTCGGGGGTGGTCAAACTTGGGCCTAAAATGACTTGAAGTTGAGAAAAAGGGACCCAAGAACTACACGTTTTCGCTTGCAGTTAGGACCAAGTTTACAACTCTCAAATGGTTATCTAAATATGATTTCATATTTTCAAATGAAAANTGGGTATAAAAAATTATTTTTCATTTTTAAACTCATTATTCCACTTCTTCCAATGAGCCTTCATTCGAGGCTAGTCAAACTTGGGCCTAGAATGACCCAAAGTTGAGAAAAAGGGGCCCAAGCCCTACACATCTTCTCTCGCAATCAAGACCATGTGTACAACTCTCAAATGGGTATCCAAATATGATTTCATTTTTTCAAATGAAGAATTTTTCTTTTCAAAAATTACTTTCCTTCGGGGTTAATCATAATCAACTTTAAAACGATACGAATTTGATCGAAATGGGCCAAAGAATGCCTCAATTTTATGAGCACTCGGGAACCCATATGCATCTCTCAAATGGTATCAAAAAATTATATTGTATTTTTAAAACCATAATTCCACTTCTTCCAAATAGCCTTTATTCGGGGCTGGTCAAACTTGGGCCTGGAATGACCTGAAGTTGAGAAAAAGGGGCCCAAGAAATACATGTCTTCGCTTGCAATCGGGACAACGTGTATAACTCTCAAATGAGTATCCAAATATGATTTCATATTTGAAAATGAAGAATTTTTCTTTTCAAAAATCTTCTTCGTTCGGGGTTAAACAAAATCAACCCTAAAATGATACGAATTTGATTGAAATGGGCCAAAGAATGCCTCAACATTGTGAGAGCTCAGGAACCCACTTATATCTCTCATATGGGTATCAAAATTTTATTTTATATTTTTAAACACATAATTCCACTTCTTCAAAATAGCCTTCGTTCGAGGTTGGTAAAACTTGGGCCTAGAGTGACCCGAAGTTGTGAAAAAAGAGCCTAAGCATTACACGTCTTCTCCTGCAATCGAGACCACATGTACAACTTTCAAATGGGTATCCAAATATGATTTATTCATTGGAAATGAAAAATTTTTCTTTTCAAAAATCACCTTCATTTGGGGTTAACCAGAATCAACCCTAAAAAGACAGGAATTTGATCGAAATTGGACAAAGAATGCCTCTACATTACGAGTGCTCGGGAACCCACTTGCTTCTCTAAAATGGGTATCAAAAAATTATTTTTTTATTTCTAAACCCATAATTCCACTTTTTCTAAACAACCTTCATTCGAGGCTGGCCAAACTAGGGCCTAGAATGATCTGAAGTTGAGAAAAAAGGGGCCCAAGAACTACACGTCATCGCTTGCAGTCAAAACCACATGTACAACTCTCAAATGAGTATCTGAATATGATTTCATATTTGCAAATGAAGAATTTTTCTTTTCAAAAATCACCCTCATTCGGAGTTAACCAAAATCAACCCTAAAACAATACGAATTTGATCGAAATGGGCCAAAGAATGCCTACACTTTATGAGAACTCGGGAACCCACCTATATCTCTCAAATGGGTATCAAAAAATTATTATATATTTTTAAACCCATAATTCCACTTCTTCCATATAGGCTTCATTCGAGGATAGTCAAACTTGGGCCTAAAATGACCCGACGTTGAGAAAAAGGGGCCCAAGAACTAACGTCTTCTCCCGTAATCAAGACCACGTGTACAACTCTCAAATGGGTGTCCAAATATGATTTCATCTTTGGAAATGAAAAATTTGTCTTTTCAAAAATCACCTTCATTTCGGGTTAACCAGAATCAACCCTAAAACGATACGAATTTGATCGAAATGTGTCAAAAATATCTCAACGTTATGAGCGCTTAGAACCCACTTGCATCTCTCAAATGGGTATCAATTTTTAGTTTTTATTTTTTTTTATTTTAATATTATTAAACCCATATTACACTTTTTCTATATAGCCTTCATTCGGGGCTGGTCAAACTTGGGCCTAGAATGACCCGAAGTTGAGAAAAAAGGTCGCAAGAACTACACATATTTGCTCGCAATCACGACCACGTGTACAACTGTCAAATGGGTATCCAAATATGATTTCATATTTGCAAATGAAGAAATTCTCTTTTCAAAAATCACCTTCATTCGGAGTTAACCAGAATCAACCATGAAATGATAGGAATTTGATCGAAATGGGCCAAAGAATGCCTCAACGTTGTGAGAGATCGAAAACCCACATATATCTCTGAAATGGGTAATAAAAAATTAGTTTATATTTTTAGACCCATAATTCCAGTTCTTCTAAATAGCCTTCATTCGGGGCTGGTCAAACTTGGGCCTAAAATGACCTGAAGTTGAGAAAAAGGGACCCAAGAACTACACGTTTTCGCTCGTAGTTAGGACCAAATTTACAACTCTCAAATGATTATCTAAATATGATTTCATATTTTCAAATGAAAAAATTTGCTTTTCAAAAATCACCTTCATTTGGGGTTAACCAGAATCAACCCTAAAATAATACGAATTTGATCGAAATGGGCCAAAGAATGCCTCAACGTTACGAGCACTCGAGAACCCACTTGCATCTCTCAAATGGGTATCAAAAAATTATTTATATTTTTAAACCCGTAATTCCACTTCTTCTAAATAGCCTTCATACAGTGCTGGTCAAACTTGGGCCTAGAATGACCTGAAGTTGAGAAAACGGGGCCCAACAACTACACGCCTTTGCTCGCAATTAGGACCATGTGTACAAATCTCAAATGGGTATCCAAATATGATTTCATAATTGTAAATGAAGAATTTTGCTTTTCAAAAATCACCTTCATTCCAGAATCAAACCTAAAACGATACAAATTTGATCGAAATGGG
>JZKD02S1960181.1:0-14212 GCA_000966675.3 Picea glauca | reverse complement strand
TTTGTATTTTTAAACTCATAATTCTACTTCTTCCAAATAGCCTTTGTTTGAGGTTGGTCAAACATGGGCTTAGAGTGACACGAAGTTGAGAAAAAGGGGCCCAAGAACTACATGTATTCTCCCGCAATCGAGACCACGTGTACAACTCTCAAAAGGATATCCAATACGATTTCAGCTTTAGAAATGAAGAATTTGTCTTTTCAAAAATCACCTTCATTCAGGGTTAACGATAATCAACACTAAAATGATAACAATTTGATCGAAATGGGAAAAAGAATGCCTCAACGTTACGAGCACTCGGGAACCCACTTGTATCTCTCAAATAAAAAAATATTTTGTATTTTTAAACACATAATTCCACTTCTTCCAAATAGCCTTCATTCGAGGCTGGTCTAACTTGGGCCTAGAATGACCAGCAGTTGAAAAAAAGGGGCCCAAGAACTACACATATCCCTTGTCCATCAACTCTTGGACCTGTTTCTTGACCTCCTCATTTTCCTGTGGCGTCAATCTGTACGCAGCCTTGTTCGGAAAACTAGATCCTAGTATGAGATCTATGTGGTGACTCACACTTCTCATCGGTGGAAACGAATGAGGTAATTCGTCCACTATGATGTCAGCGAACTCTGCCAATAGTTCTTGAATCTCATCTGGCAAGTCATCCACTCTTGTGCTGGTCAAAACAATCCTCGGTTTCCTGACCACAAAGAATTGTGGATCTTCTTTCTTCTCCATCTCCGTAAGAAGCTCCTTCCCACTCATGAGTAGTATTGTGTTGCTTACCTCCAGTTTCACCTCCTTATCTTTTATAGGAATCAACCTATGTGTCCTCCCATCCTTCTCCAAAGTATATGTGTTCATTCTCCCATCATGAACCACATTTCTGTCATATTTCCATGGTCTACCCAACAATAAATGACATACATCCATGGGAATGACATCACACAGAATGTTATCATTGTACCCCCCTATCTTAAATTCAACTAAACATTGTTTAGTGACACTCACCTGATGTCCTTTTTGTAGCCATGAAACCTTATATGGACTCGGGTGACCAGTCATCTCCAGCTCCAGCTTTTCTACCATCTCGGTCGAAACAAGATTGTCTGTGCTACCGCTGTCCACAATAACCTTGCAATTCTAGTCCTTGGTTTTGCAAGTTGTCCTGAACAGTCGAGTCCTTTGAGCTGAGTCCTCCACCTCCTTCTCGGGTGTCAAAAGGATTTTATGAATTCTAAGTGATCTTCCGCCTTCTGCATCTTCCATCTCAGCATCTCGCCCCTGCGCCTCAGTGATGTGAGCTTCTCCAACGTCTTTCTTCTTCTCTGGAAACTCGAATGACTTGTGCCTGTTCTTTCCACATGTGAAGCATGTGATTACTCCACCTCAACCTCTTCCTCTACCTCTAGTACGAGGAAAAGTATTTGCATCAGCATAATCCCCTCGCTGATCATTTTTCTGTCCTCTTTGTTCAACATGTGGACCTCGCTGTGAGGTCCCACCTCTTTCAACCTTACCCTGAGGTTTCTTCCATTCCTCCTTGGGATTATGGAATTTATCCTGGGCAACTGCCTTGCCTCTAGGATGACTTCTGCCTCGCCCTCGCTGACCTTGCTTACGGCTCAGCTTCTCTTCGGCTTTCAGAGCCATCTGGTAAGCATCTTCCACCATCCTTATGGTAACCATTCTTAACTCATACTGAATGTCGTATCTCAGACCATTCAGATATCTGGCAACCTTTTCATCATCGCTCTCTCGATGACCTACTCTGATATTGAGCTTGTAGAATTCTTCAGTGTATTCTTTCACTGTCATCAGCTTCTGTCTCAGGTTCTGCATCCTCCTGAACAAAGTAATTTGGTAATCCCTTGGGAGGAACTTCACCTTCATCTTCGTGAGCATTCGATCCCAACTCTTGATCTTCTTCTTGCCCTTGCAACGTCTATCATCTTGTAGCTCGTCCCACCAAAATGCTGCATGTCCTTTCAAGCATGTGACAGCATGCCCGATTTTATTATCCTCTTCGATATCCTCATAATCGAAGTAGGCGTCAAGAGCTTGGATCCAATCCAGTAAATCTTCTGCATCCAGATTCCCCTCGTAGACTAGAATGTCCATATTCGCCTTCGTACCCATTCTGGCGATAGCTTTAATCAACTGCTCAGTTGATGCATCTTCTGCTGTGACCTCTTCTTCATGTCTAGTTTCCTCTTCAACTTCGGAATCACTAAGATCCCCTACACCAACTCCGCATCTCTGAACTGTCTCCATCTCTTCAAGACTTGCTCAAAGATCTCTCATTTTCCTTTCCATTTCTGGATTCCCTACCAGCCTACCTCTTCTTCTCACCTCCCTATCTTCGGGATCAGGTGACTGTCTTTCTCTTCTGGGCGGCATGATGAATCTTCTTCTCTTGCTACAGAAAGCAAAAGATATTCCTACTCTGATACCACTTGATAGAGAGGTGTTCACACTCCTCAGAGCACAATTTTTCTCACAGGACCTTATTTCGTTCACGGCCCGAAGAACTCAATGGTTCTTCTATTTCTCTTTCGGGAAATATCCACCCACAGTTCACTTCGCGCAATCCTCCTTTCTATTACTTGAAGGATCGGAACTTCACATCTTTGCGAGTTCACGTATACTCAATATACTCTCAACTTCCCGAGACCCGATGCGCTAGTCAATCGCTGACTTCCTTCCTTCGTTGTCAGGACTTCGCTCTATCGCTACTCACTACTTGCGACACCAAGCGCTTGAGTTTCCAACCTCCGATACGTGATAAGCCGAAATGTCGAACTTCGCGATCTCGCTCCCTCGCGACTTCGCTACTCGCGTGACCAAATATCTCTTACCTCGACTCCTGATGCCCGAGACACTGAACCTCTGATATCTCACGTCACCTGCCACGTCACCCCACTATGGCCCACACTATCCACGAAATCATCGGGACTTAGCTTCTCACACTATCGCGATTCCCGCGGCCAAACCTTCGATCCTTTTCTCGCGAAACTCGGATAGCTGATCTCGCAATGGATTTAACGGCCCTAGTTGGCTTGGATCAACGGCTCGATCTGCTTGGAGCTTCGAACCTCTCTACGCTTGCGCTATAACTCCCCTGCAAATCCTAGAGATCCAACGATTCGCCAAAACTCGCAGATTCTCCACGAAGAATACCGACCATCAGTTCTTCTCCTTGCACAATCCACGGAGAAGAAGTGTCTCTCCTCGAGACTTGTTAGCCAACCTGCGTCTCTTCCTGGCAACCTACTTACGCACAACTCCTGGATCGACCCTTCCATGAACTTGAAGGTCTAATCCTCCTGAGCTTTTCCCAACTTTTGAGTCTCTTCAAGAACTCTTGCACGCACTCCTTGCAAAAAATATTCAACAACTCCTAAGTGTTGAAGTTTCAACTCTGCGCACACCTGCAACAATAGTATTTATTCCCTTTGCTCAGTTTCGACTCTATGCACACCTGCAGCAGCAGTCTTAATTCCCTTTACTTAGAATCACAAATCTAAGACTTCGTCTAGCCTGCGCACGCCTTGCACGGCTCCGGTGCCAAATCTGCACTTCTGAGATGAATGAGGACAAAAGATTTCTCTAATTGAACCCTGCAATCACGCACTCCTTACGGACAAATTCAACTGCACTCCTTGCAGGAATTCTCTGGTTCCAATAGAGAAACAATTGAAACTCATTCACTCAACCTCTCAGACTTCAATCCAACCATGAATTCACATACATAGCATATAAAAGAAAATGCATGACAGGAAGCAAATATTCATGAGCAAAACATCAATACACAAAGAAACAACAAAACCATGAAATTGAATCAAAGCTCTTTCTATTAATTCAATATATGTACATGGATGTTCTTTTCACAGCTCTCTTCTTGCTCTTCTGCTTCAATAATTGTTACAATGTACAAAAGAGGGTGTCTATATCCCGTTTCCCCCTTGCGCTCTAAAGCTATCAAATCTAGAATTAAAATTCTATCTACCAGCATTGAATCTATTAAATGTCGTCTATCTACCTAAGGACGAGAGCTTAAAGGCTCAAGGTCCATTACAATATACAAAGTTCACTTCATTAAATCCACACGTTAAGGTTTGGTGAAACAATATCAAGGTGTTTTCAAAATTTGTGCTGGTGTTGTCCAGCTGCCTTTTGCTCCACGCTGGCTCACTTGATGAGTTGGTGATGCTCCTGCATCATCAAACTTGGGCCTAGAATGACCTGAAGTTGAGAAAAAGGGGCCCAATAACTACACATCTTTGCTCGCAATCAAGACCACATGTACAACTCTCAAATGGGTATCCAAATATGATTTCTTATTTGCAAATGAAGAATTTTTCTTTTCAAAAATAACCTTCATTCAGGGTTAACCAGAATCAACCCTGAAACGATATGAATTTGATCAAAATAGGCCAAATAATTCCTCAACCTTGCGAGATCTCGGGAGCCAACTGATATCTTTTAAATGGGTTTTAAAAATTTATATTATATTTTTAAACCCATAATTGCACTTCTTCTAAATAGCCTTCATTCGAGGCTGGTCAAACTTGGGCCCAGAACGACCGGAAGTTGAGAAAAAGGGGCCCAAGAACTACATGTATTCACTCACAATCAATACCATGTGTACAACTCTCAAATGGGTATCCAAATATGATTTCATATTTGCAAATAAAGAATTTTGATTTTCAAAAATCACCTTGATTCGGGGTTAACCAAAATCAACCCTAAAACAATACGAATATGATCGAAATGTGCCAAAGAATGCATCAACCCACTTGCATCTCTCAAATGGGTATCAAAAAATTATTTTATATTTTTAAACCCATAATTCCATTCTTCTAAATAGCCTTCCTTCGAGGCTGGTCAAATTTGGGTGTAAAATGACCCGAAGTTGAGAAAAATGGGCCCAAGAACTACACGTCTTCGCTCGCAATTAGGACCATGTGTATAACTCTCAAATGGGTATCCAAATATGATTTCATCTTTCCAAATGAAAATTTTTTCTTTTCAAAAATAACATTCATTCGGGCTGAACCAAAATTGATTCTAAAATGATACGAATTTGATCGAAATGGGAAAATGAATGCCTTAATGCTATGAGCGCTTGGGAACCCACTTTCATCTCTCAAATGGGTATCAAACAAATATGTTTTATTTTTAAACCCATAATTCCACTAATTCCTCAAAGCCTTCATTCGGGGTTGGTCAAACTTGGGCCTAGAATGACCCGAAGTTGAGAACAAGGGGCCCAGGAACAACATGTCTTGGCTCGCACTTAGGACCTTGTGTAAAACTCTCAAATGGGTATCCAAATATGTTTTGTATTTTCAAATTAAGAATTTTTATTTTCAAAAATCACATTCATTCTAGGTTAACCAAAATCAATCCTAAAATGATATGCATTTGATCGAAATGGGCCAAAGAATGTCTCAACGTTATGAGGGCTTAGGAACCCACACGTGTCTCTCAAATGGGTATCAAAAAATTATTTTATATTTTTAATCCCATAATTCCACGTTTTCTAAATTGCCTTCATTTNAACTACACGTCTTTTCCCACAATTGGGAAAATGTGTACAACTCTCAAATGGGTATCCAAATATGATTTCATCTTTCAAAATGAAGAATCTGTCTTTTCAAAAATCACCTTCATTCGGGTTTAACTAGAATCAACCCTAAAACAATACGATTTTGATCGAAATGGGCAAACGAATGCCTCAACGTTATGAGCGCTCAAGAACCCACTTGCATATCTCAAATGGATATCAAAACATTATTTTGTATTTTTAAACCCATAATAGCACATCTTCCAAATATCCTTCATTCGGGGCTAGTCAAAATTGGGCCTCAAATAACCCGAAGTTGAGAAAAAGGGGCCCAAGAACTACATGTCTTCGCTCTCAATCAGGACCACGTGTACAACTCTCAAATGGGTATCCAAATATGATTTCATATTTGCAAATGAAGAATTTTGTTTTTCAAAAATCAACTTCATTCGGGGTTAACTAGAATCAACTCTAAAACGATACGAATTTGATCGAAATGGGCCAAAGAATGCCTCAATGTTACGAGCGCTCGAGAACCCACTTGGATCTCTCAAATGGGTATCAAAAAATTATTTTATATTTATAAACCCATAATTCCACTTTTTCTAAATTGGCTTCTTTCGGGGCTGGTCAAACTTGGGCCTAGAATGACCCAAAGTTGAGAAAAATGGGCCCAATAACTACACATCTTCGCTCGCAATCAAGACCACATGTACAACTCTCAAATGGGTATCCAAATATGATTTCTTATTTTCAAATGAAGAATTTGGATTTTCAAAAATCACCTTCATTTAGGGTTAACCAGAATCAACCCTGAAACGATATGAATTTGATCAAAATAGGCCAAAGAATGCCTCAACCTTGCGAGATCTCGGGAACCAATCGATATGTTTTAAATGGGTTTTAAAAAATTATATTATATTTTTAAACCCATAATTCCACTTCTTCCAAATAGCCTTCGTTCGAGGCTAGTCAAACTTGGGCCCTGAATGACCCAAAGTTGAGAAAAAGGGGCCCAAGAACTACATGTCTTCACTCACAATCAATACCACGTGTACAACTCTCAAATGGGTATCCAAATATGATTTCATATTTGCAAATAAAGAATTTTGATTTCCAAAAATCACCTTGATTCGAGGTTAACCAGAATCAACCCTAAAACAATACGGATATGATTGAAATGTGCCAAAGAATGACTCAACCCATTTGCATCTCTCAAATGGGTATCAAAAAAATATTTTATATTTTTAAACCCATAATTCCATTCTTCTAGATAGCCTTCCTTCGAGGCTAGTCAAACTTGGGTGTAAAATGACCCGAAGTTGAGAAAAAGGGGCCCAAGAACTACACGTCTTCGCTCGTAATTAGGACCACGTTTATACCTCTCAAATGGGTATCCAAATATGATTTCATATTTGCAAATGAAAAGTTTTGCTTTTCAAAAATAACATTCATTCGGGGATAACTAAAATCGATTCTAAGAAGATACGAATTTGATCAAAATGGGCAAACGAATGCCTTAATGCTATGAGCGCTTGGGAACCCACTTTCATCTCTCAAATGGGTATCAAATAATTATTTTGTATTTTTAAACCCATAATTCCACTAATTCCAAAAAGCCTTCATTCAGGGTTGGTCAAACTTGGGCCTAGAATGACCCGAAGTTGAGAACAAGGGACCCAGGAACTACATGTCTTCTCTCGCACTTGGGACCATGTGTACAACTTTAAAATGGGTATCCTAATATGATTTCATATTTGCAAATGAAGAATTTTGTTTTTCAAAAATCACTTTCATTCGGGGTTAACTAGAATCAACCCTAAAATGATACGAATTTGATCAAAATGGGTCAAAGAATGACTCAAGGTTATGAGCGCTCAGGAACCTACTTGCATCTGTCAATTGGGTATCAAAAAATTATTTTGTATTTTTAAACCCATAATTCCACTTCTTCTAAATTGTTTTCTTTTGGGGCTTTCATAATTGGGACTAAAATGACAAAGAGTTTATAAAAGGGGGCCCAAGAACTACACGTCTTTGCTCGTAATCGAGATTATGTGTACAACTCTCAAATTGGTAACCAAATATGATTTCATATTTGCAAATAAAGAATTTTGTTTTTCAAAAATCACCTTCATTTGGGGTTAACCAGAATCAACCCTAAAACGATACGAATTTGATCGAAATGGGCAAGATAATTTCTGAACGTTATGAGCGCTTGGGAATGCACTTGCATCTCTCAAGTTGGTATCAAAAAATTATTTTATATTTTTAAACACATAATTCCACATCTTCCAATTAGCCTTCATTCGGGGCTGGTCAAACTTGGGCCTAGAATGACGCGAAGTTGAGAAAAAGGGGCCCAAGAACTACACGTCTTCGCTTGCAATTAGGACCACGTGTACAACTCTCAAATGGGTATCCAAATATAATTTCATATTTGCAAATCAATAATTTCTCTTTTCAAATATCACCTTCATTTGGGGTTAACCAGAATCGACCCTAAAACAATACGAATTTGATCGAAATGGGCAAATTAATGCCTCAGAGTTACGAGCACTCAAGAACCCATTTGCATCTCTCAAATGGGTATCAAAAAATTATTTTGTATTTTTAAACCCATAATTCCACTTCTTCCAAATAGCCTTCATTTGGGGTTGGTCAAACTTGGGCCTAGAATGAATCGAAGTTGAGAAAAAGGGGTCCAAGCCCTACACGTCTTCGCTCGCAATAAAGACTACGTGTACAACTCTCAAATGGGTATCCAAATATGATTTCATTTTTTCAAATGAAGACAAATTATTTTCAAATATCACCTTCATTTAGGGTTAACCAGAATCAAACCTAAAACAATACGAATTTGATCGAAATTGGCAAATGAATGCCTCAGAGTTACGAGCACTCGGGAACCCACTTGCATCTCTCAAATGGGTATAAAAAAACCCACGTTGCCAAATCTTGACAACCCACTTCCATCTCTCAAATGGGTATCAAAAAACTATTCTGTATTTTTAAACCCATAATTTCACTTCTTCCAAATAGTCTTCATTCGAGGCTGGTCAAACTTGGGCCTAGAATGACTGAAAGTTGAGAAAAAGGGGCCCAAGAAGTACATGTTTTCTCTCGTAATAGGGACCACCTGTACAACTCTCAAATAGGTATCCAAATATGATTTCATCTTTGGAAATGAAGAATTTGTATTTTCAAAAATCACATTCATTCGGGGTTAACCATAATCAACCCTAAAACAATACGAATTTGATCGAAATGTGAAAAAGGATCCCTCAATGTTATGAGCACTTGGAAAACCACTTGCATCTCTCAAATGGGTATCAAAAAATTATTTTGTATTTTTAAACCCATAATTCCACTTCTTCCAAATAGCCTTCATCCGAGGTTGGTCAAACTTGGGTCTAGAATGACCCGAAGTTGAGAAAAGGGGGTCCAAGCCCTACAAGTCTTCGCTTGCAATCAAGACCACGTGTACAACTCTCAAATGGGTATCCAAATACGATTTCATTTTTTCAAATGAAGACAAATTATTTTCAAATATCACCTTCATTCAGGGTTAACCAGAATCGACCCTAAAACAATACGAATTTGATTGAAATTGGGAAATGAATGCCTCAGAGTTATGAGCACTCGGGAACGCACTTGCATATTTCAAATGGGTATAAAAAATTATTTTGTATTTTTAAACTCATTATTCCACTTCTCCCAATGAGTCTTCGTTCGAGGCTAGTCAAACTTGGGCCTAGAATGACCCGAAGTTGAGAAAAAGGGGCCCAAGCCCTACACGTCTTCGCTCGCAATCAATACCACGTGTACAACTCTCAAATGGGTATACTAATATGATTTCATATTTGCAAATGAAGAATTTTTCTTTTTAAAAATCACTTTCGTTCGAGGTTAAATAGAATCAACCCTAAAACGATACAAAATTGATCGAAAGGGGCAAAAGAATTCCTCAACGTTACGAGCGGTTGGGAACCCACTTGCATCTCTCAAATGGGTATTAAAAAATTATTTTGTATTTTTAAACTCATAATTCCACTTCTTCCAAATAGCCTTCGTTCGAGGCTGGTCAAACTTGGGCTTATAATGACACGAAATTGAGAAAAAGGGGCCCAAGAACTACATGTCGTCTCCCGCAATCAAGACCACATGTACAAATCTCAAATGGGTATCCAAATATGATTTCATATTTGAAAAATAAAAATTTTCTTTTCAAAAATCACCTTCATTCGGGGTTAACCAGAATCAACTCTAAAATGATACGAATTTGATCGAAATGGGCCAAAGAATGCCTCAACATTACGAGCGATCGGAAACCCACTTGTATCTCTCAAATAAAAAATTATTCCATGAGCGATCCGGAACCCACTTGGATCTCTCAAATGGGTATCAAAAAATTATTTTATATTTATAAACCCATAATTCCACTTTTTCTAAATTGGCTTCTTTCAGGGTTGGTCAAACTTGGGCCTAGAATGACCCAAAGTTGAGAAAAATGGGCCCAATAACTACACATCTTCGCTCGCAATCAAGACCACATGTACAACTCTCAAATGGGTATCCAAATATGNCTTGACAACCCACTTCCATCTCTCAAATGGGTATCAAAAAACTATTCTGTATTTTTAAACCCATAATTTCACTTCTTCCAAATAGTCTTCATTCGAGGCTGGTCAAACTTGGGCCTAGAATGACTGAAAGTTGAGAAAAAGGGGCCCAAGAAGTACATGTTTTCTCTCGTAATAGGGACCACCTGTACAACTCTCAAATAGGTATCCAAATATGATTTCATCTTTGGAAATGAAGAATTTGTATTTTCAAAAATCACATTCATTCGGGGTTAACCATAATCAACCCTAAAACAATACGAATTTGATCGAAATGTGAAAAAGGATCCCTCAATGTTATGAGCACTTGGAAAACCACTTGCATCTCTCAAATGGGTATCAAAAAATTATTTTGTATTTTTAAACCCATAATTCCACTTCTTCCAAATAGCCTTCATCCGAGGTTGGTCAAACTTGGGTCTAGAATGACTCGAAGTTGAGAAAAGGGGGTCCAAGCCCTACAAGTCTTCGCTTGCAATCAAGACCACGTGTACAACTCTCGAATGGGTATCCAAATACGATTTCATTTTTTCAAATGAAGACAAATTCTTTTCAAATATCACCTTCATTCAGGGTTAACCAGAATCGACCCTAAAACAATACGAATTTGATTGAAATTGGGAAATGAATGCCTCAGAGTTATGAGCACTCGGGAACGCACTTACATATTTCAAATGGGTATAAAAAATTATTTTGTATTTTTAAACTCATTATTCCACTTCTTCCAATGAGTCTTCGTTCAAGGCTAGTCAAACTTGGGCCTAGAATGACCCGAAGTTGAGAAAAAGGGGCCCAAGCCCTACACGTCTTCGCTCGCAATCAATACCACGCGTACAACTCTCAAATGGGTATACTAATATGATTTCATATTTGCAAATGAAGAATTTTTCTTTTTAAAAATCACTTTCGTTCGAGGTTAAACAGAATCAACCCTAAAACGATACAAAATTGATCGAAAGGGGCAAAAGAATTCCTCAACGTTACGAGCGGTTGGGAACCCACTTGCATCTCTCAAATGGGTATTAAAAAATTATTTTGTATTTTTAAACTCATAATTCCACTTCTTCCAAATAGCCTTCGTTCGAGGCTGGTCAAACTTGGGCTTATAATGACACGAAATTGAGAAAAAGGGGCCCAAGAACTACATGTCGTCTCCCGCAATCAAGACCACATGTACAAATCTCAAATGGGTATCCAAATATGATTTCATATTTGAAAAATAAAAATTTTCTTTTCAAAAATCACCTTCATTCGGGGTTAACCAGAATCAACTCTAAAATGATACGAATTTGATCGAAATGGGCCAAAGAATGCCTCAACATTACGAGCGATCGGAAACCCACTTGTATCTCTCAAATAAAAAATTATTCCATGAGCGATCCGGAACCCACTTGGATCTCTCAAATGGGTATCAAAAAATTATTTTATATTTATAAACCCATAATTCCACTTTTTCTAAATTGGCTTCTTTCAGGGTTGGTCAAACTTGGGCCTAGAATGACCCAAAGTTGAGAAAAATGGGCCCAATAACTACACATCTTCGCTCGCAATCAAGACCACATGTACAACTCTCAAATGGGTATCCAAATATGATTTCTTATTTGCAAATGAAGAATTTTTCTTTTCAAAAATCACCTTCATTCAGGATTAACCAKAATCAACCCTGAAACGATACGAATTTGATAAAAATAGGCCAAATAATGCCTCAACCTTGCGAKATCTCGGGAACCAACCGATATCTTTTAAATGGGTTTTAAAAAATTATATTATATTTTTAAACCCATAATTCCACTTCTTCCAAATATCCTTCGTTCGAGGYTGGTCAAACTTGGGCCTAGAACGACCCGAAGTTGACAAAAAGGGGCCCAAGAACTACATGTCTTCACTCACAATCAATACCACGTGTACAACTCTCAAATGGGTATCCAAATATGATTTCATATTTKCAAATAAAGAATTTTGATTTTCAAAAATCACCTTGATTCGGGGTTAACCAAAATCAACCMTAAAACAATACGAATATGATCRAAATGTGCCAAAGAATGCCTCAACCCACTTGCATCTCTCAAATGGGTATCAAAAAATTATTTTATATTCTTAAACCCATAATTCCATTCTTCTAAATAGCCTTCCTTCGAGGCTGGTCAAACTTGGGTGTAAAATGACCCGAAGTTGAGAAAAAGGGGCCCAAGAACTACATGTCTTCACTTGCAATTAGGACCACATGTATACCTCTCAAATGGGTATCCAAATATGATTTCATATTTGCAAATGAAAAGTTTTTCTTTTCAAAAATAAAATTCATTCGGGGTTAACCAATATCGATTCTAAAACGATACGAATTTGATCGAAATGGGAAAATGAATGCCTTAATGCTATGAGCACTTGGAAACCCACTTTCATATCTCAAATGGGTATCAAAAAATTATTTTGTATTTTTAAACCCATAATTCCACTAATTCCAAAAAGCCTTCATTTGGGGTTGGTCAAACTTGGGCCTGGAATGACCCAAAGTTGAGAACTAGGGGCCCAAGAACTACATGTCTTCTCTCACACTTGGGACCATGTGTAAAACTCTCAAATGGATATCCAAATATGTTTTGTATTTTCAAATTAAGAATTTTTATTTTCAAAAATCACATTCATTATGGGTTAACCAGAATCAATCCTAAAATGATACACATTTGATCGAAATGGGCCAAAGAATGTGTCAACTTTACGAGGGCTCGAGAACCCACTCGTGTCTCTCAAATGGGTATCAAAAAGTACATGTCATCCCTCACAATCAAGACATCATGTACAAATCTCAAATGGGTATTCAAATATGATTTCCTATTTGCAAATGAAGAATTTTGATTTTCAAAAATCACCTTCATTCGGGGTTGACCAGAATCAACCCTAAAATGATACGAATTTGATCGAATTGGGCGAAATCATGACTCAACATTGCGAGAGCTCGGGAACCCACCTGTATCTCTCAAATGGTTATCAAAAAAATATTTTATACTTTTAAACCCATAATTCCACTTCTTCCAAATAGCTTTCATTTGAGGCTGGTAAAACTTTGTCCTAGAATGACCCAAGGTTGAGAAAACAGGGCCTAAGAACTACAAGTCCTCTCCCACAATCAAGACCACATGTACAACTCTCAAATGGTTATCTAAATAACATTTCATATTTAGAAATTAAGAGTTTTTCTTTTAAAAAATAACCTTCATTTGGGGCGAACCAGAATAACCCCTGAAATGATACGAATTTGATCGAAACGGGTTGAAGAATGCCACAACGTATGAGCACTCATGAACCCACTTGCATCTATCACATGGATATTCAAAAATTATTTTATATTTTTAATTCCACTTCTTCCAAATTGCCTTCATTCAGGGCTGGTCAAACTTGGGCCTGGAATGACCTGAAGTTGAGAAAAAGGGACCCAAGAAGTACATGTCTTCGCTTGCAATCAGGACCATGTGTACAACTCTAAAACTTGGGCCTAGAATGACCCGAAGTTGAGAAAAAGGGGCCCAAGCCCTACACGTCTTCGCTTGCAATCAATACCACATGTACAACTCTCAAATGGGTATCCAAATATGATTTCATTTTTGCAAATGAAGAATTTTTCTTTTCAAAAATTACTTTCATTCGGGGTTAATCAGAATCAACTCTAAAACGATACGAACTTGATCAAAATGGGCCAAAGAATGCCTCAATGTTATGAGCGTTCGGGAACCCATATGCATCTCTCAAATGGGTATCAAAAACTTATTTTGTATTTTTAAAACCATAATTCCACTTCTTCCAAATAGCCTTTATTCGGGGTTGGTCAAACTTGGGCCTGGAATGACCTGAAGTTGAGAAAAAGGGGCCCAACAACTACATGTCTTCGCTTGCAATCAGGACAACATGTACAACTCTCAAATGAGTATCCAAATATGATTTCATATTTGAAAATGAAGAATTTTTCTTTTCAAAAATCTTCTTCATCCAAGGTTAAACAAAATCAACCCTAAAATGATACGAATTT
>JZKD02S1960170.1:37912-49232 GCA_000966675.3 Picea glauca | reverse complement strand
ATCAACATACAACACTACATAAATGAAGTGATTACCAACCTGCTTGGAATATACACAGTGATCAACCCTGCTTCTTACAAATCTCAATCCAAGGATGTATGTGTCAAACTTTTGGCACCACATCCTAGGTGATTGCTTCATACCATATAGTGAATTCTTTAGCTTACAGACCAACTCTTTCTTTCCCTTCACTACAAAGCCTTCTGGTTGCTTCATGTAGATTTCTTCTTCCAGATCCCCATGTAGGAAAACTGTCTTCACATCCATCTATTCCACTTCAAGATCAAAAGCAACAACAATAGAAAAAATAAATCTAATAGAAGTTAACTTAGCAACAGAAGAAAAAATCTCACCAAAGTTAATTCCCTCTACCTAGGAATAACCTTTTGCTACTAACCAAGCTTTGTATTTCTCCACTTTACCTTGTGCATTAAAGTTCTTCTTGAACAACCATTTGCTACCAACTGATTTTCTTCCAGCTGGCAACTCAACTATATCCCATGCCCCATTCTTATCCAATGCATCCATTTCTTCAACCATGGCCTTCTTCCATAGTTTACTATCCTCTGAATTCATTGCTTCCCTGATAGTTCTGGGATCATCGTCAGTAATAGATAAAGAAAAATTGGAATGAAAATCAGGTGGACTATACCTTTCTGGTTGCCTTCTATCTCTTACTGATCTCCTCAATACTGGGGTATTAGGTTCTTCTTCTTCTTCTTCTTCTGCTTCCTCTTCTTCAGATGATTCAGATTTTGCATCATCCAACTCAAGCTCTATTTTCTCAGGTTCGTCTTGTGTTGGTAGGAATTCCTGTTTGGACACATCTTTTACCTCTCTGAAAACAACATCTTGACTGTAAAAAATTTTCTTGGTTTCTAGGTTCCAAAGCTTATAACCTTTCACACCATCTTTATAACCAATAAAGATACACTTTTCAGCCTTTTTATCCAGCTTACTTCTATTTTCCTTTGGAACATGTACATAAGCATCACAACCAAACACTCTAAGATGTTGAAGAGAGGGTTTCTTTCCAGACCATACCTCATGTGGAGTTTTATCATCCAATGCTGATGAAGGTGATTGATTGACCAGGTAACATGCCGTACCCACTGCCTCTGCCCAGAATTCTTGTCCTAACTCGACACCGTTGAGCATGCTCCTTGCTTTTTCCATCAGTGTCCTGTTCATCCTTTTTGCAACTCCATTCTGCTGAGGAGTGTATGGAGTAGTCTTCTCCCTTTCTATACCACATTTCTTACAGAATTCTTCGAATTCATTTCCACAAAATTCTCCACCATTATCTATTCTCAATACCTTTATTTTCTTCTCTGTCTGATTTTCTACCAGAGCCTTAAACTCTTTAAATTTATAAAATACCTCAGTTTTCTTTCTAAGAAAATAAATCCATGTGTTCCTTGAAAAATCATCTATGAATGAAACATAATACACAGATTTACCTAGGGATGGAACAAGAACAGGTCCAAACACATCATTGTGTATCAACTCTAAGATCCCCTTTGATCTTGTAGCACGAGATGGGAATCTTACTCGATTCTATTTTCCATATATGCAATGTTCACATAAATCAAAATCCAAAGTGCAATTAGACATACCTTCAACCATACCTTTACCATGTAGTGTTCACAGACCCTTTTCTCCAATATGCTCTAGTCTTTGATGCCACATCATGGTCTTCTTTTCTGGGACAATATTGGTCTTGTCACCTTCATTTCTCTGCTTAGGGACAACATAACTATTACACCCATTAGTATAAGTGCTTCCCAAAAACTTCTACAGAGTTCCACACCGAACTCCCCTCATCAAAACCATTGCTCCTCGTACCATCTTGCAAGTGTTCTTTTCAAATACAGTTTTCACTCCTGCATCATCCAACTTGCTTAGATATATTAGGCTCCTGGCTAGTTTTGGAATGTGCAGAACCCTAGGGAGAGTTCTAATCCTTCCATCTTTTAGCAGCAACTTAACCCTTCCATGTCCCAATATTTTGGCTGTCGAGTCATCTCCTAGGAATACATCACCACCATTGTATTTTTCATATTCAGAGAACCACTCCGTGTGAGGAGTCATATGGTATGACGCACTTGAGTCGATCAACCATACATCGCAATCTGCATGTGTAGCTGTAGATGCCAGGTAAACATCAACTCCTTCTTCAGTGGAGGTTTTTGCCTCTGTGGAAGAGGTACTATCAGATCCCTTTTGTTTATCAACCTTCTTAGACTTGCAATCTTTCTTATAATGCCCTATTTTACCACACTTCCAACATTTCCTCAAAGATTTTCCTAGAGACTTAGATCTACCTGTAGATTTAGATATCCCCCACAAAGGCTTACTGGGATTCCTGTCTTGGGGACGACCTCTTATAAATAAAGCATTTGTGCTATGACTATCAATGCTTTTCCACCTCATCTCTTCAGATAACAAGGATGAAACTACATCCTCATACTTCAATGTAGATTGAGTGGTACTACCAATTGCTACAACCGAATTATCCCAAGAGTTTGGCAAAGAACATAACAAAGTAATACACTTATCTTCTTTTGCAATCATAATATTAACAGAGACAAGTTGACTTACCAGAGTATTAAAGGCATTTAGATGTTCTGTCACAGAATATCCATCGTCCATCCTAAGATGATACAACTTCTTTCGAAGAAACAACTTGTTTACTAGGGACTTTGATTGATACAAATTCCCCAACTTATCCCATAGTTCCTTGGTTGTAGATTCTCTCGAGACATTCAACAAAACTGAATCTGCCAGGCAGAGTCAAATAGTACTCCTTGCTCTTTTGTCAAACTTCTCCCAATATTCCTTTGACATACCAGTAGGTGGTGTACTAGTAGGTTGTGTACTAGTAGCCTGTCTGCTAGTAGACGGTGTACCAATGGGCTGTGTACCAGGATCCACAACAATCCATTGTTCTTTGTCTACAAGAAGGTCCTCCATCTTGAGCTTCCATAGCTCAAAGTTTTTACCGTTGAACTTCTCTATCTCGATTCTAGATGAGCTCACCATTCCTCTTTCTAAACTCGAATCTCCACTGCAAAATCTCCCACTAAACCTAGGTTTATCACAGACCCAAGATAAACTTGATCTATCAAGACCGAGCCAAACCATCAACAACAAAGGCGTCCCTCTGAAGCCAAAAATGAGCTTCGATACCACATGTAAGTTTTAAACCTATGAAGTAAAGCAATGCATATAGATTCTTAAGCAAAACAAAAATTAATCAATGGCTCATACACAAAGTACACAGAGATTTATACCAGAAACCCTCAATCGGGAAAACCTTTCTTATATTCATTATGTCAAATTTCACCATTCACTATACAATATATATACAATGTTTTTAGGTATTTCGTAGATACCAAAACCCTAATCCCTTAATCTGAGATTAATTTACAAAACCGCTAAAAATAGCAAAAACTTCCCAAAAACAATTTCGGGGCGCTGCCCCGAAACCCGTCGGCCCTGAGCTACCGCTCATTGTTGAACATTGTGCGTAACTAGGGGGGGGGCATACCTTCCCCCCTAGGACCCCCTAGGAAAGCACCCGACGCACACAACACCTAATACACTACTAGAGGGATCGTCAGACGCAATTGTCATATCTGACGCACCCACACACACACATGCAAAGAATATAACAGCTACCCAACATCAACCAAAGTTGTTGGATTACTGAGAGGGGGGTGAATCAATAATAGATCAATGTAATCCTTTTTAACCATAAAATGCAAGTGTTATATCAATGTAGCATTATCATCCAATAGTTTAAGACTAAATAAACAATGAACAAATGAGCAATCATACACAGTACACCAGTGTTTTTATGTGGAAACCCAAAGCGGAAGAAAACCACATAATGTTTTTTCTTATATGTATTTAAGAATTAAATTCATTGGAAGCACCAACTTTCTTTGTTTTCTAGCTGCAACTGAAAGGAGGCTCCAACCCCCTAGTTTCTCAGGATACAACCTGAGGGAAGCTCCAATTCCCCAATTCTCTGGCTACAACCAAAAGGAGGCTACAACCCCTTATGTTCTCCGGCTACAACTGAAAGGTGGCTACAATGTCCTTGCCCTTTCCAACCACCCTGACGTAGAAGTAGAATGATGGAACCAATGTCACACTATCACTGTGAGATATACTGCTGTAAACCTGTACCAAACAACCTGTAATCAACTTGTACCATAAACAAGTGCATCAACCATGCACCAACCTGTACCTCAATTTGTACCATCAATGAGTGCATCAAACATGCACAAAATATGTACCAATCATCATCAAATACACATAAACTATGACTCATCAAGATGTATCAACATCAACTATGCACCTCATGTATGTGCCAACTAATCAACTACTTGTCTCAACCATGTACCTCAACCAAAATCCCTCATCAATTTCATCATCCAAATCTGATTTGTAACTCTGTAATAGACTTGGTGTATATGATCACATACCTGCAAACCTTCCTTAACTTTAACAACAAGAGACTANCATTTTCATCAAACTTTACTTTAGTCTCACATGACTAATTTTGGATTAGTCAACAACCCTAACTTGAAATAATCATAACTATGTACTTGTAATGAATAAAGATCTAAAAATAGTACACAATGTTCTTTAGTGTCTTTTATGGAATTTCTCCAGGTTTTACTGCTTGGAACCTCTCAGAAAAGGAATTATAGCAAAAATGACACACCTTGTTGAATTCTGGCTTATTCTAGAGAGCAATATTGTAGAGCATGCCCCACATGGAATGTTTGTTGTATGGATTTGAAAATGGTACACAAAATACTACAGACTGTACTCTAACCAATATATTTGGTCTTACTGAATTTAGATCTATTATGAATAAGTTATGACGTTTTTACCCGAAACACTTGTTTTAAACTAGTTTCAGGACTAGTCATAAACCCTATTTTCCATGGAGTGTAACTCCAAAAATACAACGGCACACAAGCTAAATTTTTTATTACAACTAATTGGATATGTTTCATCAATGACCTCTAGATTTCACGGTCTGAATCATTTTAGAAAAACAATTATTGCGAAAATGGTGAGATGACCTGTAAATAACATACCTTAGAAAGCATCATCAAAATAATTTATCCTCCCTTGAATTTCGGCCTTATTTACTTCACCTTCCTTCTNGGTCTTATTGAATTTAGATCTGTTATGAAGAAGTTATGACGTTTTTACCCGAAACACTTGTTTTAGACTAGTTTCAGGACTAGTCATAAACCCTATTTTCCATGGAGTGTAACTCCAAAAATAAAACAACACACAAGCTAAAAACTTTATCACAACTACTTGGATATGTTTCCTCGATGACCTCTAGATTTCACGGTCTGAATCATTCTAGAAAAAAAATTATTGCGAAAATGGTGAGATGACCTGTAAATAACATACCTTGAATTTTGGCCTTATTTACTTCACCTTCCTTCTGAAATTCGCCTTAGATATCCTAATATGCTCAAGTGTAATTAAAATGAGAGACCCTTGCCTCTTATTTATACTTTTATGTAGCTTCCTCAAGGGGTTACCTTTTAACCATCTCAAACCACTTTCCTTATTTTAGGGCTAACCCACTTCTAACCACTTGTCCACTTAGTAATTTCTCCATTAACTTTATTATTTAAATAATTTCTTTTGTATCAACTTTGACTTATAGTACCCTCATCACTTCACTTTATTATTTAAATAATTTCTTATTTGAAACCACTTTAACTACTTTGACCTTTTGGGTCTTCTAGATGACTCATGAGGGTTCTCCAACTTCACATGGCCATAACTATCTAACTATGAGGATTTATGTGACATTCCACATACCACCGAAAATGGCATGACATGTACTATCCATATAGAATAGTCTTACCTTCAAATATATTAAAACTCATACAATTATATATCAAAAAAACTTGGTTCCATTACCCAAACCTTGATGCTACCAAACTTTCTTCAAGGGATTACATCAATGAAAAACAACCCAAATAATCAATAATATCCCCCTTTGGCATTGATGGCAACACTCTGATGCAGTACTGAAGTCATATCACTCATGCTTCCTTTGTGACCATCGCTCCCCTTGGAACCATGCCTCTGTGCTCTTTCTCCAAGCATTTACCTTTGCATCTGATAAATATCTCCCCCTTTGTCATCAATGGAAAAGGTATCTTTCCATCCGGTGCTACTCCCCCTGACTGAACTCTTTGTGAAACTGATCCCCAACCTGAACTATCCTTTTTATGGTGCTTCCTCATGTAAATCTAAGACATATAAGATAATCATTCAAAAGAATTCATTTTGTTGTAGAAATTACTTCGAGTCTCTGGTGAAGATACTCAAAGGCTTCCCATGGAAGAGATTTTGTAAAGATGTCCGCCACTTGTTATTTTGTGCACACATATTCAACTGTGATGTTCTTCTCTGCAACCTATTCCCGTAGAAAGTGATACTTGATTGGGATGTGCTTAGTCTTGGAGTGAATCACTGGGTTCTTTAAGATAATTATGGCACTTGTATTATCACAATAGATTGGAATGGGCTCATCATACTCAACCTGTATATCTGTCAGAGTTTGTTTCATCCATAGAACCTATATACAACATCCTGCTGCTGCAATATACTCTGCTTTGGTTGTAGATAAAGATATTTATGATTGTTTACTGCTTAGACAAGATACTAAACACTCACCCAAGTAGAACACTGCTCCACTGGTGCTTCGTCGGTCATCAATGAAACCTGCCCAATCTGCATCTGTGTAGGAAATAAGTGATAGATCCTTTCCTTTTGGATACCATAAACCAAACTCTTATGTTCCTTTGTGATATCTGAAAATCCTCTTCACTACTAATACATGTGATTCCTTTGGTGCTTCTTGAAATCATGCCACCTATCCAACTGCTTGCATTACATCTAGTCAGGATGATGTCACATATAGTAAGCTACCAATCATTGACCTGTATTGCCTTTGGTTTGTATAATTTGAATCATCATCTTTGCTCAACTTGCAATTGGTTTGCATAGGAGTGGTAAATGGTTTGCAATCTTATATTCCAAACCTCTTTAACATTTTTATGATATACTTAGTTTGAGAAATAAAAATTCCTTGGATGCTTTGATGCATCTTAAGACCCAGAAAGAAGGATAGTTCTCCAATTAATGACATTTCAAATTCATTCTGCATATCCTTTGCAAATTTCTGGCTTAACCTATCATCATTACTTCCAAAAATAATATCATCAACATAAACTTCAATTAATAAAATACTATCTTGAGTTACCTTGATGTAGAGGTTGTTGTCTGCACTTCCTTTCCTGAACCCTGTCTATTGTAAATATTTATCTAGTCTAGAGTACCATTCTCTAGGAGCCTATTTTAGACCATACACGGTCTTCTTCAATTTCCACACATAATCTACGTTCTCTGACAACTAAAATCCTTCTGGTTGTTCGATGTAGACTTATTCTTCAAGTTCCCCATTCAAAAAAGATGATTTCACGTCCATATGATACACTTTAATATTCTTGGAGCATGCATAAGATAAAAGCAATCAGATTGCTTCCATTCTAGCAACTGAGGCAAATGTCTCTTCAAAGTCGATTCTTTCAACCTGTGCGTATCCTTTACAGACCAATCTAGCTTTGTTCCTTGTAACATGTCCATCTTCATTCAATTTATTTCTGAAAACCCACTTTGTGCCAATCACATTCTTATTCTTTGGTCTTGGAACTGATTCCCAAGTATTATTCTTCTCTATTTGATCCAATTCTTCATCCATGGACTTATTCCATAATTCATCCTTGCTGGCCTCTTCAAAACTGTTTGGTTCAATTGTAGATAAGAGTGCTTGGTGCATTTGTTCTGGTGAATGAATTCTTCTTCTACTCTCAACTCCTACATCCTTGTTTTTGATAATATGATATGAAGGATGATTCTTTTGTACTCGTTTTCTAGGTGTCTTTGGAGGCACTTGTTGAACTTGATATTCTACTTCTATCTGATCGTCTTCATCTTCCCCTTCTAGTTCTTCTTCATCTTCTGCTTCTTCTTCGTAAAGGTGTTCCATTAATTCATTTTCTTCTTCCTTTAATTCTCGTCCACCTGTTTCATCAATTGTTACATTGATGTTTTCCACAACTTTGTTCAACCTCAGATTGTAACACTTGTATGCTTTCCTTGTACTNCCTTCAAATATATTAAAACACATACCATTATATATCAAACAAACTTGGGTCCATTACCCAAACCTTTGTGCTACCAGAATTCACTACCGAAATTTCTTCAAGGGTTGACATCAACAAAAACCAACCTAAATAATCAACAATGGTCTCATCAAGTTCATTCCCAAAGGGGGAAACCATAATATTATCATCAATTAGTGGTATATTACCTCCTAAATACCTTATATAAGATCTTGGCCAAAGCCTTGGCCTCGTGGTTGAAACACATTTTTCCCAAAGTTGTGTGGCTAGAGTAAACAAGGTTCATTTGGGGGAGATTCATTATGGACAATGTCATTACTGTATGAGATAGTATGGAGGGGGATACGGGCCTTTGGGATTGATGCCCTCTTCATAAAAATCAAGTTTGAAAACACATATTGTAGAGTGGAATGGTTATTTGTTTTTGCAATGCTTCGAGCTCTGGGTTTTGGCCCTTCTTTTCTTTGGGCCATGGAAATGTTGTATATCACTGCTCAACCCATCTATCCATTAACATATGAAAATAAGAGAAGTTATCCTTCATTAGTCCACTTGGAAATATTGTTCACTCATCCCTGCCTTATATGTTTTAGTTGCAGAAGTGTTGTGATACTTGTTGACCCAAAAGGTAAACCTAGGATTAATTAAATGGATTCCCCTCCCTAAACCAGACTCAGGACAATGAGTTAAAAGCCACTTCGTTGACAACTATTTCTTGGCCATTCTCGAGGAACAATCATTTTAGGTCAAATCTATGGAGATCCTTGACGTCGTCTACTAATCCTTTGAATTTAATATTCAATGGCACAAAATGTCATTTTTACAAGCAAAGACAACATCAGATCCTGAACTACTTGGCCAACATTAACTAAACGTGAAATTAGTATTGCTAGGTTTTAATGCTGCTAGGCATCCCATTTTCCTTCCAGGCCTCTCCCAAAGTCCTTTGGGAAGTGATGGTGCAACATGTGTAGAAGAAAATAAAAACATGCATTAGTTTTTGATATGTATGAAGATCCTCACAATTACAAATGTGTAGTATTCCTTGTGTTGGGTCCCATCATGGCTGGCTAATCAATGTCTATAGAAATCCCTTCAAAACTTCCTTTGGGATAATTCAAGCCAAGGAAAAGACTTCCAAGGAGTTATTTGGGACTTGTGCTACACACCAAGGGACCAAGGATGCCTAGGCATAATCAAAATTAAAATGTAGATACATGCTCTCTATGTTAAGTGGGTTATCGAGGGAGTCTTTGGAAAGAAGTCTTGGAAGGTACTACTTCACTACAAAATAATCCAATGGCTCCCTCTAGGAAATCCATGGTGGAAAGGGATTTTAATCCAAACTATAATGAGTACCACAACTAAGGTCAAAGTCCTAAAGACTTTTGTTCTTCAAAGTATCTGGAAAGCATGGTAGGAAATCAAACCCTTTCTTATATGGAGGAAGCCTTCACTTAGAACAAGTCTATATATTAATGACCACAACCTTTGGTGGTCCCTTTTGATAATGTTTGAAGGTAATCCCTTAGTTGAAACCATCTGGTACTTAGCCTGCACACTNAAACACATTTTCCCCAAAGTTGTGTGGCTAGAGTAAACAAGGTTCATTTGGGGGAGATTCATTATGGACAATGTCATTACTGTATGAGATGGTATGGAGGGGGATACGAGCCTCTGGGATTGATGCCCTCTTCATAAAAATCAAGTTTGAAAACACATATTGTAGAGTGGAGTGGTTATTTGTTTTTGCAATGCCTTGAGCTCTAGGTTTTGGCCCTTCTTTTCTTTGGGCCATGGAAATGTTGTGTATCACTGCTCAACCCATCTATCCATTGACATATGAAAATGAGAGAAGTTATCCTTCATTAGTCCACTTGGAAAGATTGTTCACTYMTCCYTGCCTKGYATGTTTTAGTTGCAGAAGTGTTGTGATACTTGTTGACCCAAAAGGTAAACCTAGGATTAATTAAATGGATTCCCCTCCCTRAACTAGACTCAGGACAAYRAGTTAAAAGCCACTTCRTTGACAACTATTTCTTGGCCATTCTCGAGGAACAATCATTTTAGGTCAAATCCATGGAGATCCTAGACGTCGTCTACTAATCCTTTGACTTTAATATTCAATGGCACAAAATGTCATTTTTACAAGCAAAGACAACATCAAATCCTGAACTACTTGGCCAACATTAACTAAACATGAAATTAGTATCGCTAGGTTTTAATGCTCCTAGGCATCCCATTTTCCTTCCAAGCCTCTCCCAAAGCCCTTTGGAAAGTGATGGTGCAACATGTGTAGAACAAAATAAAAACATGGATTAACAAAATCCTGGTCCTAGCAATTGAGTTTTTGATATGTATGAAGATCCTCACAATTACACATGTGTAGTATTCCTTGTGTTGGGTCCCATCATGGCTAGCTAACCAATGTCTATAGAAATCCCTTCAAAACTTCCTTTGGGATAATGCAAGCCAAGGAAAAGACTTCCAAGGAGTTAATTGGGACTTGTGCTACACACCAAGAGACCAAGGATGCCTAGGAATAATCAAAATTAAAATGTAGATACATTCTCTCTATGTTAAGTGGGTTATTCAGGGAGTCTTTGGAAAGAAGTCTTGGAAGGTACTACTTCACTACAAAATAATCCAATGGCTCCCTCTAGGAAAGCCATGGTGGAAAGGGATTTTAATCCAAACTATAATGAGTACCACAACTAAGGTCAAGGTCCTAGAGACTTTTGTTCTTCAAAGTATCTSRAAAGCATGGKAGRMAATCAAACCCTTTCTTATATGGAGGGAGMYTTCACTTAGAACAAGTCTATATATTAATGACCACAACCTTTGGTGGTCCCTTTTGATAATGTTTGAAGGTAATCCCTTAGTTGAAACCATCTGGTACTTAGCCTGCACACTTTTTTTCCAAGGCCTATAGTTGACCAATGGCCTCCTGTTACCCATGATTTTTGTCATCATGATGGTGTATTGATGATGGTGTACTCAGGCTCCTCATAAGAACTTTCTCCTGAGAAAATTGACATTCATCTCTTCCCAGAAAACATACTTTTGAAGAGAGTTCGCAG
>JZKD02S1960148.1:45575-56651 GCA_000966675.3 Picea glauca | reverse complement strand
TTCTAAAGATAACTCAAGAGGTTAATCTCCTCTTAACCTATATAAACAGGCTCTATGATGGTGGAAAGGGGGGAAGAATTGAAGATATGAAACTTATGATCTTGGAGGAAACTCATAGTCAGCCAAAGGAGAGTGATCAGTGAAGTTGCTGTTATCCAGGTTGTGGATCTTTCAGGCAAGGGTTAGACGAAGAGGACTTGACGAAGCTGTCGCATTCACATCTACGATTGTAAGTATTGCTGTCATTATTCTCATCAATATGACACGCTTGGCCTGTTTCTTTCTAGTTTGTGTCTAATGTCACATGAAATTATCATTTATTGATAGATCTGTTTTCAAGCTAATATCAATAGAGTAGGAAGTGGTCGTATCTTGTTTTGTCCACAGAACTCAGCGAGGAGCAAAGGATTGGAGCACGACTCAGAGCGTGCAGGGACAAACGTCGATAAAAGGTACTTCTATCATCCTTCCTTCTCATGCATTAGTTTAGATGGATTTGAAAGGAAGTCAGTGTCCATGTTAAGCATTTTCTGTCTAGAGTTAGGGTCAAGCTCTTAGAAGCAATCTACCTGTCCGCAGGGAGATTTTCCTAGAACAAAAGTGCCTTGTGGTTTTTTTTTGGGTACGAAGTTCTAATTTTTTGGGCTGTATAGGATTATGAAGGCATTCATGGGTTTAGTGCCTTTTTAATTTTTGGAGGATACGTCTATTTGTATGCCCCAATCTTTATAATTTTTTGTAGTGTCCTTCTCTGTGATTTGGCTTCTTGAGGGGATATGATTCTGGTTAAGAATTTATGGTGTTTGGAATTGATGGATAATTCTAGGAATTCTCCCCATCAAGGGAGAATCATACATAGAGACATATTGGAAATTCATAGGATTCTAAGGAGACACGAGAATTTCATTTCTGATAATAGAACATCTTTGTTTTATATTACTTCTAAACTACATAATTCTCAAGATGAAGTTGACAACAAGGAATCAATGTTAATAATGGAATCACTTTTATAACAAGGCAAGCAAATTAAGGCTTTGGAGACAGAGTGCCAAATGTTAACATAGATGGTTTCTCTTTAGACAAGGACCTTTCAATTTGTTGTATCAAATATTGGATTCTCAGTGGGTTCTTCTTTGGGGGAATTCAAAGAAGAGAACACGGTGCACTAGCTATGTGAAGATGTGGAGATGGAAGTTTAAGATTCCCAACTTATCTATGTTGGACAAGTTGATGGAATCATTGACCATATGTTTCATTAAGCCATGGTTTCTTGATGTTTTGCAAAGCATGGTTGCTTTTAGGTGTTTTTTTTCGAATCAATACTAGCAGAAGCTTCTGGATATCTTCTCTAGAGTTGTTTTTTGAATTTTGTAAAACTTTGATTCAATATCTAGCTCAATCTTTGAACTATGCTATTTCAAACATCATATTTTTGTATTATAATGTTGACTAATGAGGCTATAACTTTTTCTAATACAAAATATTTACTCAATCTTATTAAAAAAGAAAAAAACAATATTGTCTTGGTGAATGCTTACAACTTGATTTGGATGAAATTATGTTTTCCTTAATTTGAGATCATTATATTGTTAACACCCATCAATGTTATTTTTTATGGTTAATGAAAGTAATATTGAAACACAATCCTAATATGGTCATTCGTTTGGCATTAATACAATTATCTTATCTTATCTTATCTTATATGTAATATCTTCTTCTTTTAGGATTGTTAATGTTTCTTTTTACCTTGATCACTTCTACAATTGCCTTGAAGTTGATCTACATTGCCATTCATAGACCTAATATCTTCCTTGATAATAATAATATCTCTAGTTTGTTGTAGTTGTTCTTTCTCAATTAGGACAAGATTCCCTTATTCACTATTAGAGATAGGGGAACCTATAATTTAATTTTACATGTTGCTTCCTTGTGGGAACCTAAAATCATTATACATGTATGTAAAATTTGTGTCTTTGAATATGTGCAAATATGCAAAATTCCAGTGTTCCAATGTTCTATTTCTTTATGTAAATATATTCTTCACTCATTAGAAATTTCAATACAATATGCACATGTAAAAATTTTGTTTGAGGCACATCACTTATACTCATTGGCAAAATTTTCTATATGTGCTATTGATAATGTTCAATTGTTGCTTCAGCCTTCAACATGAAGGCAATTTTGAACTTCTTCATTCCTAGTTTGATCTTCCTCCCAACTAGGATTGGGTTCTTCATCTTGATGGCTTTATGGAACATTCTTTGAGTTGTGTGTTAGATGGTCCTATTAGATTAAAATTGCTTGTCAATTTGCTTTAACCTTGATCTAATTGATACCTTTTTCTCTTTGTGATAATGATTGATCACATCTATCTTCTTGATATTTTGTTGGCCTAAAACAATAATGATCACTCATAGAGGCAAGTAACTATCCCATCATTTATAAAGTGTAAAATTACCATATAATTTTTCACTATTATCTAGATATCAATATATCAATGGCTTGATTTTCTTGACCATGCTTTAAAATTCTCAAACTTTCCATTAACATATCCATTTTATGAATGTTTATGATTGATTTCATATCACAATAACACAATTTTTTTAGTATTTTATAAAATATTAAATCATTCCTTGGTAAAAATAATTAAATGATCATAATTAGTAAATTCTTTTTGATTAAAAACTCTCTCTTTTTTAGTTTTTTCTAAGCTAAATTGCTTGCTGTGGCTGAGACATCGTGACTCAGGGGCATCTAAGTCGTCAAAATCACCTGGGGATGACACTCGAGCTAAGCCACACCAACCCTTAACATGGATGGATTTTTTGTCCCCACAAATTTCGAACCGATAATTTTAACATCACAAAGTGCCTTAACAACACACTCTGTACCAACTATCCTACACCTCAATAACTAAATTGCTTGCCCACTCTGACTTGAATAGATAAATTTTGTATTAATGAAAAATTTAATTAATTTTAACCCACTCCTACTTGAATATATAACTTTTGCTATTCAATTTGTTAATGAAAAAATCTAGTCTCCTACCTTCAACTACTAATAAGACCTTATCTTATCTTCACGAGATAAAAAAAATTTGGACACAAAACCCTTACATGATCTTCTTATACAAAAATATGGTCTCCTACCTTCAACAACTACTAAGACCTTATCTTATCTTCATGAGATAAAATTTTTTTGGAGACAAAACCTTTACATGATTTTCTTATGCAAGAACCTCTACACATATGTTGTTATGTAAGGGACACGACTTTCTCTATACATCCTATACGCTTGACTCTTGATGGCTACATGCTATTGTTAGTTTGTCATGACGTTGATTTCGAAATCTTTTTCACTTTGGTGGACTTGGTAGGTTAATTATCTTAAAACATTTTGCTTCGTGTTTGAAGAAAGTATTAAATATTTGGTTTTATGCAATTAATGTTTAATGATCTTTATATAATAAGCATTTATATAATATTTAAGGGTGATATAATAAGTAAATAGTTGTAAAGTAGCTAGTTTTTTTCTTAAATTTTTTTATTTTCTTAATATAAAATTTATATTTTGTTTAATTAATTTATAAATAAAAATAAAAAAATTATAAATTGTTTTTAATTTTTTTTATTTATATTTTGCTTAACTAATTTATAAATAAAAATAAAAAAATTATAAACTAATTTATAAATAAAAATAAAAAATTATAAATTATTTTTTAAACGTAATTTTATATCAATGTATATTAAATTTTGTTTAATTATTTTATAAATAATAATAAAAAATTAAATTATTTTCTAAATTTAATTTTACACAAATGCTTATTAAATTAAGTGAAAAATTGATTATAATGAACAAACAAAAATTATAAATAATCTAGAAAAGTTGCAAACAATCTAGACATTGTTATATCAAATCCTATCAAAAATTTTAAAGTAATAATTTTAAATAAATAAGTTAAAAACATAAAAAAACATAACCATTATACTCTACTCTATAATCTCGAGATCAAAGACTTTCTAAAATTTTGAGTAATATGATGTGTTACAAATCAAAGGAGACCCAAATGATCAACTAGTAGAGATAATTAAAGACACTGACAATTGCCATCAAGATAAAAACAAAGCTAGCTCATATTTGAGTTATATAGACTTTATATATATTATTCACCCATTTCATTTAAAATATTCTATGCATGTTAATTATTATCCATGTAAATTGAAAATTTATTAGTAATATTTTTTTTTTTTTTAAATTATAATTTTGGATTTAATACCCTCAAATACTCTTCAATAAATCTTATTTTGAAAGGCTAATTATTATTGATATTTGCAAAAAAATAAATAAAAAAACAACAATTTTTATTATTATTTTGAGTAGCAAAAAAAAAGCAAATTTATAAAACATTTAAATAACTAAAACACAATCCAATCACTTCTATATTCCATTTTGAAATGTACATAAAATATACCACAAATACCACTACACATTGAGAAAGAGAATTTAATACCATCAACCTAAAAAGACATTGTGTTCAATTCTCTCTATTTCATCTTGCCCATGCAATATATTTTTGAAGCTTTAACTATGAGGGAAATTCAATGGTTTACAAAATTTTTACATTATGCTTTGAGGTATTCATATTTGTGAGTAATATATAGTTAATTTTTGAAAAAAATAAATTCAATCTAATAATTAATAATGAGAATGAAAAAATAATAATAAAAAGATAAAAAGAAAAAGGCTATTTAGTGTACTAGATATTTAAATTCTAAATTAAAAAAAAATAAAAAATAAATTTGAAATTGTTATATTATCTTAAATAAGAATCATTTATTTGAAATAGGTTTTTATATACAACAAAGAATTTTACAACCTAACTTAATAAATACAAATAAATACAAAATGTTTAATTTGAATTTCATTTTTATTCAAATATCTTTTTATATTAAAAATAGTGAAAATACAACTTTTAAAATTAAGTTTTGATTATTTTAGTTATTTTATCATGCATATAAATATATTATTTTTTTAATTAAATAAAACGGATTAATAATAATAATAATAATAATAATAATTATTATTATTTTTTAAAACCACACCAAATTAGTGACTTGGACCCTTTTATTTGTAGGACATGGAACCCCTAGAAGTAATCGATTTAACTGTTAAAATCTATTCAAATATATAGTCAAGGAAGTGGGGCCTATTGGTGGGGGACTGTGATTTTCATCCAACCCACTAGAGATTAAATCCCATCAAAACTTAGGTCCCTTATGATAAGGCTCAAAGAGTAGGCCACCCATCTCACCCCATGATTAAAAAAAATAAATTAACATATTTAACTTTATAACACTTCTTCTTGTAATTACTCAATAATATGAACAATATACATTCACTAGGACCAAATTGATATGTAACAACTAAATTGAGTTAAATCATAACAATTTTTTTTTTTTTTAACTAAAATAAATTTGAATCATCAAATAATAAAACTACAAAATTAACAACGGAATAAATATATACAAAATGATGAAAACTGTACTATATACTTTGGAACTACAAGTTGACAATATGCTTTATCAATACAAATTGAAATATTCAATTTTATAATCGGTTAACATGGTATTGGACACATCCTCCTTTATTTTAGATATTCTTGTAAATGGATTTTAAAAACACTCCTTAGTCCTTGTTTAAATGAAAGTTGCATCATTACATGGTCTTCATAGATGAAGAATCAATACGAAGTTGTGCTTAAAGTTAAGGGAAAGTGCATCTCGATTCTTAACTATTTTGAAAGATGCTTTTTCCATCATTTAAAAAAAAAATAAAAAAAAAATCTAATCATAGCACTCAAGGTTAAATTTGACTATATTTATTCGTTTTTGGTTTATTTAGTTGTTATATATTAAAAATTTTAAAATATATACATCATTATTATTGATGTTTACTTAACTTTTAATTTTTAAAACCATTAAATTGATTAGTGGGCTAAAATTTACTCATATCTATTTATATATAAATATTTTAAAGATATACATGTCTTATATTTTTATATATGACTTTGAGATTTTATATACAAATTGTAAGCATTTCCAAATTGGATTATAGAAAATATAAAATAAAATAAGCCAACAATTCCATAGGTTGAGATTTTGATTCTCAGAGATGAGACTCTCAGATATGCACAGACGACATCCACAGTACAATGACGAGACTCTAAAATGAGATTTCAACTCTAGAGATAAGCATAAACTACACCCTTGAGACCTCGAGATGAGACTGCAAGATATGCACAGTCTATGCCCACAATGGAGACTCTTTGGGCATGTTAAAAAAAACCATCTCCATTGCAACTCACATCATGCAAATTGCAATCCCACATAGTGCACGATGAAGCCTGAAGCTTAAAGGTTGAGAATTACATCATGCAAATTGAAATCCAATGCTGAACCCTGAAGCCTGAAGCCTCAAGGTTGAGATTCACATGGCACACCTACACCCATGGGATATCGATATGCTATATGAAATACCAACCATTGGTGAAGTAGGGATTTTTTGTTTGATTTTTAGAGTTTTTATGTAGTTTCTCTAGTGTTGGTAGTAGAGGATATTGAAGGCAGAAAGTAAAACAAGCCATCGTTAAATGGTAAGACACGAGTGCTTGTCCTAATTGTTGAAGGTTTTAAATGGAATCTGCCTGGAAGCAGATAGCCTACTTTGGGAGATCAGACAGTGATGGTAAAGATAGTAGACCGCATGTGCTACTATATGATGATTTGAAATCTAGCCACCTTGTCCCATTCTTGATTGTTGTGACCATTGACTAGGCTACCTTTATATTGTTGGGCATGTACCTATACAAAGGTATTAGAGAATTGTTGTTATAATAGAAGCATGACTATTTGAGTATATTTATGTTCCTGACATTGTTAATAGCAACATGTTCTGCAATTGTTGTTTTTATTAATTTTAATTGCTAGTAGGTTTTGGAATTTCTTCAAAGTTTAGAGGTGCATTAATAAAATCACATATAATACATAATATTTAAATGATGAACAAACATAAATGTAAAACATCATGCAAAGGGAAATTAAAAAAAATACTCATCATAAAAAAATTGCTTTACTGGTAGGAGTGCCCATCAAATTTATACCCTTATTACACACCATTTCCATTATCATTTCCAAAATGTATGTGTTTCTACTTTAGCAGAGGCCCATATGAAGAAAAAGGATTTATGAAGTACCAAAAGACAATATTTTCTTTTGAACCACAAATCATCCACAGTTCAATAAGTTTGACAAACCTGTGATCAAGCCACTTGCTAACATAACTCAATACAAAACATAAACCTAATAAGCTTGAACCATCGGTGTAAAGAATTATGCTTTCAATGATTCCCTCGTTTAACCGCAATAAGTATAAAAGTAAAACTGTTTGCTACTCTTTAAGGCTGGCCAACGTCCATAAAATAAAGTGCACACGTCACGAGAAAGAACCGATCATTCCCATTATCCCATTCAAATAGACATGACAAATGAGCAATGGTGATCCATCTATTATAGAACTAAGCATATGTACAAATTTCCAATGCAACATGTAGCCATGTTTCTTAACATGAGACTACCTTCCAACAACAAGAACAGCCACCTCGCTACCACGTGTGTCCATGCAAAATGCAACTCATATCATCATGTCACAAGCCTTCAATACAAACGATATGGACAAGAGGATTGGCACTGGATTGAGTGTTTTGTTTCTACTGAACTTGAATGTAATGTTGGGACAAGGAATAACCAAAAACATTGTCTACTATCATTGGGGTATAGATAATTATAGAGAGTTCTTATATCCTTGAAACAATGGCGCTAATAAGCTCATGACATTATTTTAGGAAGGCAAGGTGGATAGAGCTCAAAATGACATTGGTTTTTGGTTCATTTATGAGAAATTGATCTATTGTTGTCTGAAGTGGAATACTTGCAATCTTTGCTATCAAACGTGTATAATTTTCAACATTTTTCCTTGAAATTTGTTGATGCAGATTATAGAATTCTACACTCAAGCAAATAATTTGTCGCTTTGTAGCTCATGACTCCTTTCTGGTATGTTCAAACTTANGCCCACCAGAGATTAAATCCCATCAAAACTTAGATCCCTTGTGATAAGGCTCAAAGAGTAGACCACCCATCTCACTCCATGATTAAAAAAAATAAATTAACATATTTAACTTTATAACACTTCTTCTTGTAATTACTCAACAATATGAATAATATACATTCACTAGGACCAAATTGATATGTAACAACTAAATTGAGTTAACAATATGAATAATATACATTCACTAGGACCAAATTGATATGTAACAACTAAATTGAGTTAAATCATAACAAAAGTTTTTTTTTTTTAACTAAAATAAATTTAAATCATCAAATAATAAAACTACAAAATTAACAACGGAATAAATATATATAAAATGATGAAAACTGTACTATATACTTTGGAACTACAAGTTGACAATATGCTTTATCAATACAAATTGAAATATTCAATTTTATAATCGGTTAACATGGTATTGGACACATCCTCCTTTATTTTAGATATTCTTGTAAATGGATTTTAAAAACACTCCTTAGTCCTTGTTTAAATGAAAGTTGCATCATTACATGGCCTTCATAGATGAAGAATCAATACGAGGTTGTGCTGAAGTTAAGGGAAAGTACATCTCGATTCTCAACTATTTTGAAAGATGCTTTTTCCATCATTTAAAAAAAATTAAAAATAAAAAATCTAATCATAGCACTCAAGGTTAAATTTGACTGATATTTATTCGTTTTTGGTTTATTTAGTTGTTATATATTGAAAATTTTAAAATATATACATCATTATTATTGATGTTTACTTAACTTTTAATTTTTAAAACCATTAAATTGATTAGTGGGCTAAAATTTACCCATATCTATTTATATATAAATATTTTAAAGATATACATGTCTTATATTTTTATATATGACTTTGAGATTTTATATACAAATTGTAAGCATTTCTAAATTGGATTATAGAAAATATAAAATAAAATAAGTCAACAATTCCATAGGTTGAGATTTTGATTTTCAGAGATGAGACTCTCATGCACAGATGACATCCATAGTACAGTGACGAGACTCTAAAATGAGATTTCAACTCTAGAGATAAGCATAAACTACACCCTTGAGACCTCGAGATGAGACTGCAAGATATGCACAGTCTACGCCCACAATGGGGACTCTTTGGGCATGTTAAAAAAAACCATCTCCATTGCAACTCACATCATGCAAATTGCAATCCCACATAGTGCACGCTGAAGCCTGAAGCTTAAAGGTTGAGAATTACATCATGCAAATTGAAATCCAATGCTGAACCTTGAAGCCTGAAGCCTCAAGGTTGAGATTCACATGGCACACCTACACCCATGGGATATCGATATGCTATATGAAATACCAACCATTGGTGAAGAAGGGATTTTTTGTTTGATTTTTAGAGTTTTTATGTAGTTTCTGTAGTGTTGGTAGTAGAGGATATTGAAGGCGGAAAGTAAAACAAGCCATCGTTAAATGGTAAGACACGAGTGCTTGTCCTAATTGTTGAAGGTTTTAAATGGAATCTGCCTGGAAGCAGATAGCCTACTTTGGGAGATCAGACAGTGATGGTAAAGATAGTAGACCGCATGTGCTACTATATGATGATTTGAAATCTAGCCACCTTGTCCCATTCTTGATTGTTGTGACCATTGACTAGGCTACCTTTATATTGTTGGGCATGTACCTATACAAAGGTATTAGAGAATTGTTGTTATAATAGAAGCATGACTATTTGAGTATATTTATGTTCCTGACATTGTTAATAGCAACATGTTCTGCAATTGTTGTTTTTATTAATTTTAATTGCTAGTAGGTTTTGGAATTTCTTCAAAGTTTAGAGGTGCATTAATAAAATCACATATAATACATAATATTTAAATGATGAACAAACATAAATGTAAAACATCATGCAAAGGGAAATTAAAAAAAATACTCATCATAAAAAAATTGCTTTACTGGTAGGAGTGCCCATCAAATTTATACCCTTATTACACACCATTTCCATTATCATTTCCAAAATGTATGTGTTTCTACTTTAGCAGAGGCCCATATGAAGAAAAAGGATTTATGAAGTACCAAAAGACAATATTTTCTTTTGAACCACAAATCATCCACAGTTCAATAAGTTTGACAAACCTGTGATCAAGCCACTTGCTAACATAACTCAATACAAAACATAAACCTAATAAGCTTGAACCATCGGTGTAAAGAATTATGCTTTCAATGATTCCCTCGTTTAACCGCAATAAGTATAAAAGTAAAACTGTTTGCTACTCTTTAAGGCTGGCCAACGTCCATAAAATAAAGTGCACACGTCACGAGAAAGAACCGATCATTCCCATTATCCCATTCAAATAGACATGACAAATGAGCAATGGTGATCCATCTATTATAGAACTAAGCATATGTACAAATTTCCAATGCAACATGTAGCCATGTTTCTTAACATGAGACTACCTTCCAACAACAAGAACAGCCACCTCGCTACCACGTGTGTCCATGCAAAATGCAACTCATATCATCATGTCACAAGCCTTCAATACAAACGATATGGACAAGAGGATTGGCACTGGATTGAGTGTTTTGTTTCTACTGAACTTGAATGTAATGTTGGGACAAGGAATAACCAAAAACATTGTCTACTATCATTGGGGTATAGATAATTATAGAGAGTTCTTATATCCTTGAAACAATGGCGCTAATAAGCTCATGACATTATTTTAGGAAGGCAAGGTGGATAGAGCTCAAAATGACATTGGTTTTTGGTTCATTTATGAGAAATTGATCTATTGTTGTCTGAAGTGGAATACTTGCAATCTTTGCTATCAAACGTGTATAATTTTCAACATTTTTCCTTGAAATTTGTTGATGCAGATTATAGAATTCTACACTCAAGCAAATAATTTGTCGCTTTGTAGCTCATGACTCCTTTCTGGTATGTTCAAACTTA
>JZKD02S1960148.1:0-40127 GCA_000966675.3 Picea glauca | reverse complement strand
TGGTTTGCAGTGATTTCGTTTTCAGTTTGTGAATATTATCAGTTTTTCAATAAGAAGCGGAGATGCTTTCAGGCATACATATTTTGTGGAAGTAGCCCTAGGATAAGACATTGAAGATGCTTGTTCTTGACAGCTCACAGGGAGCATGCCATCCCCCGTGGAACCAATGTTATCACATGAAATTGTCATGGGTCATAAGTAGTTGTTGTTAAGACCTAAGTTTACACCTCTTCCCTGTCTCTCTCTTTTCCACATACCTTCCTAGAAGTTTTTCCTCTTCTGGTTGATAAAGTCAGGCCAATCAAGTATGCTGTATGCGGAGGGAAAAACCATGAGAAAAATGCAACATTCAGAGCAGTCCATTTCGGGATTGAAATACAAGCAAATTGACAGGTTCAATTTTCAACGGTGGAGATCCCATGTTCAGTTAATATTAACGACGCTTGTGCATTGGGAGTTTCAAAGTCGCGCAAGGATTAACGACCAGACAGAAGCCCTGAAGTGCCGAAGTCCCGAAGTCCGGAAGTGACGAGAGGCTGCCACACCAATCGAGAGAAAGTCACTTCAGAAGATATTCATGCCCACGTTCAAAAGCTCCCGAATCCCAAAGTGCTGAAGTAAGGAGAGAATGCCATGCCAACCGGGAGAAAGTCACTTTGGATGATATTTGTGCCCGCGTTCAAAATCTCCCAAAGCCCGAAGTGGCAAAGTAACGAGAGACTTCCACGTCAACCGGTAGAAAGTAACTTCGGGAGATTTCCATGCTCTACATCTTGAAGTGATGTCAGTCTGTCATGTTGCTTCAGTCCCTACCACTCCATAACTATTTTTCTACTCAACACATGGCACTCATCCATCATTAGTTGTGAAATCATATAACATCAGACCGCCATGTCACTCTAGGAGTTTTTCATGCTTCACTATCCAAAACTCCCAAAGCCCGAAGTGCCGAAGACACTTGACACTCATTCATCAGGATTTGTGGCACTCATCCGTGGAGATAAGTGGATTATATCTAGCCCTGACATGTGGCATTCATTCCAAGTCATTTGGTTGCGTCATTCTCCCGTTTCTACATGACACATGTCACCCTTCTTTGCATGACACATCAACACAATGACGTCAGGCCACCACGTCAGATTCAGGAGATCGTCCTCTAGGAGGTATCCCTGCTCAGCATTCAAAGCTGCCAAATGCCAAAATTGGCTCCATCTCTAAACATGGCTAAAAGGATTCCAGAGTTGGAAGACAGATAAATTTTAGCAGGGGCGCTAAAATAGCATGGTTACCCAGATCGCAGATTGCAACAGATCGACGACCATACTTCATTGTGGGGACAGAAAGTGCTTGAGCGCTAAAATATTAGAGCGGTCCCTCAATCGAAACCATGGTATAGCTAAATAGGTACATGGTAGTTGGTGGTGGATTGTGGGGTTTGGAGTGGTGTGGATCCAAACCGCCCTTGACAACTTCCACAATCACGTGCTTATATAGGGTCCAATCTGAGAGCAACGCGTGGCAACAAAATTAGGATTTAAGCCTCATCCTGATTCCAAGGAGAAATCAGTTAATGAAAGAAGAACTGGTGGTTGAACAATCAACTACCCCCTTAAATGGAAGCATGGAGGGTCTAGTCGAGGAGACAAAAAACTGTCAGCCGAAAGTACCACATAGGGCAGTTTTTCCTGTAGGCCCAGACTGACCTGAGTTTCCTTCTAACAGAAGGAACAAGACAGACAAGAGAAGACATATGACACTGGAGAATCCTAGGATAGGAAGGCCATTTCACACTCCTAGCTGTGGTATACAGTTTTTATTATAAAGACATAAGAGGAATGATATCAAAAAAAGGGGGGAGAGGGCCCAAGATTGGAGGAGGTTTTGAGAAATGGAATGCCTGTATATTTCAGTTTGTAAGCCGGAGGGGCATGTGGCTGTAAATTGTATGTTATTGAAGATTCATATGATTTTTTTCATCATATTTGTCTTGTATGTTCTTTGTTCTATTCTTCATCTTGTTTGAATGTATTGTTGATTTTAAGGATTAAAATTTGCCTTTGATTGATAGATTCTCGATGCAGTATAAGATCTGTTGTAAGATTGCCTATTTATCATTGTTTAATATTCAGACACATCTAAATTCTCTTTGCAGAGAGGATCTCTTCTTAGCGAACATTCATCTTTATGTTAATTCTCTTATTTTTCTCTTTATCATTATAAAAATCTTTTGTTTGATAGGAAGCTTAAATGCCTTCAATGAGAAGAATGTTTATGACTCCATTTCCCAATGGTCCATCACTGATTTGAAGTGATATTTGTTGTCTTTTCCTTTCTTTAAAGTCTTGTTAATCCCTGATTTCAAACCTATTCAAATTTTTTTTGTATGTTACCAAGATTACTCCCATTTGCAGTCTGGGGTGACCCTTGGAGTGATAACATGTTGGAGCTGCCACAATAGGAAACCAATTCCAACACCATGTCCAAAATAATAGAATAATTCTTCCCCGTGAGATAAAATAGATATCCATATCACTTCTATGTTATCTACGAGTCGGTCCTATATAAAAGAAGAAAAGTAAAACTATGCCCAGAAAGACATGAAGGTAGAAAAGAAACTTGAAGCATATTTGGATAGTCTCGTTCTATTGGTGGATTATTATTGTTGGTGCACTAGAGAGGAGGAGGACAACTTGGGATGACCACGGGTGGAAATAGATGCTCCGAGAAGTATTGGCCTTGCTGCTGGACTGAGAGCATGTCATATAGTTTTTCAACTTTGTGTTCCAACATTTCCTGGTGAAATTTTTGGTTTGCCAAATATCTATGAATATCAAATATGAGGTCCAATTGTTCGGATGAGAAGAAGCTTGGGGTTCCTCAATGCCCAACTGAGAGTTTCATGTGTTGCACTCCTAAGGTCTTGTGCTTTCAAAATTCCCTTGGGTAGTCAGAATAGTCACATCTTCTAGAGTGTTGATAGCAAAATGGCTCAAATAAGCTTCCCTTGATCCTGGATAGATAAATCAGGCAATTCCTCCTCAACAATTTCATAGCGCCATAACATTTCACTATGAAAATTACCAATGGAGTCTCTGTCTTCATCAGAGTGATTCTAAGATTGATGAGTGGAACCAAAGTCATGGGAGGACAGAGAGAGACTAATTCGACATCTAGAATAGTGATGAAAATTTCCAGAACCTTTGAAGATCCTAGCTCTTTCTCGAGGCATCCTATTGAGAAGAATGAAGCATAAAATTTTCCCAGAGTACTTGAAACTAGAAACCACAGGCCAGGAATATAATGAATCTTTTGGTTTCATTCAATATACAGTAAGGGGATACAAAATGAGCAATTACGGGCTTCAGGAGTATCCCTCCCTCAAAACTGAGCCATAATGAAAATGATAACTATCTCAATAAATGTTTGCAGAGGAGTGGTACCAAAACCAACTGATCCAATTTGCATCACACCTAGTAAGATTAAATTGAACACCTGGGAAATGTTCTGGACCTTAAAACCTATGGCCACATTCTTCTTCAGATTAGACCTCATGCTCCAGGTGGCTGCACCAAGGTCCATGTGGCGTTTAATCATGCTTGACAAGATAACACCCCATCTTAAATGGATATGAATATGTGGACATATATTTATTTTCTTGTGTATGGATTTCATATTATTTTATGATTTGCTTCCACTTAAATGAATTTATTTATGCGTATGTGAAACAAATTGCATTAGAGAAATTGCATTCATTATTATAGGTTTATAATTGAATAATTTGTCTAATAAAACATTAATTCCACATAAAAATGCATGAATGGTGTAATGTGAGTTTTTTTTGGAGTACCTTGTCACCTCAATTAGAGTATAGAAGTGGCTAGGTATGTTACACCTGATAATTATGACCCTTATCAATTGCTTCTCAACTAAGTCCTCCTTACATATCTATTCACTAAAACATAACAATTTTAGCATTAATTTGTTTCAACTTTAAAAATTAATGGCTAAGATCTTTATATGAAATAAATTGTTCTCAATTGCTTCTCAACTAAGTCCTCCTTACATATCTATTCACTAATCAGCATAAACATTTTAGCATCAATTTGTTTCAACTTTAAATATTAATGGCTAAGATCTTTATATGAAAGAAATTGTTGCATCTTGCTAAGATTTTATCTTAACCATGTATAACTTGCAATCCTCTAAATTCTTCCCTAAATCTCAACCTTGTAGTGGATCCATCAAAAGGGGCCCTCAAGGTGCAAAACATACCCTTTTGGAATAATTCTTTTTTGATCATGACCTTGTAGAAAGCACCACTAAATTTTGTTATTTTGGGTACTGAAACTATTTGAGGTTACCTCTCCATTCAATTTTCCAGAAGGCGAACCACCAATTTTTTCCAAGTTACACTACCTAGGGAAAACCCCCGCGTACTTCCCCTCATTTTGAGGATGGTACCTTGGGTAAACCTCCAAATATTTAGGGCACAAGGCCAGTCAAAAAAAGGGCTTGAAGCCGTTATAATGATATACTCATTAATATCTGAACATTTCACTTGAACGAATTGAACCTAGGTGGGGAGGATAACAATCATTCATCCCAACCACCTGAGCAAAACCCAATTGAAAAAAGTTGAACCACCATAAAATATGTACCAACTAATAATTGTAAGATCCCAAGAGTGCAAAATAATTATTATTTGAAATCCAAGCTTCTTATCAACCTATCTAGCATGGAAGAAAAAAAGGAATAAAATACATTAAACCCCCCTCATGAGGTGTTAGAAGTTGACCAAGATTCACTAATAGGAAAATTAACAGGCTATCAATATATTTTGTATGGGTTTCAATAGATGACATGAAATAAAGACTTGCAACATCTATAAATGAGTAAGATGAGGTAGAATAAAGTATCAACCATGAAGACTCTTTAATTTCTTACTAGACTATTGGAAAAGAACTAGCCTCAAAGACCTTGTTGTAATCTAGGGGATTGTATGTATATGTTACTAGTGTTGGATTTTCCTTATTTATAGAGAATTAGTGTTACTAGTGTTATTTAACTTTGTTACCATTAACATATATATCATGTACTGAGCATTAACAACATAAACAAGAGATAGAAAAGAACACAAGAGATTTATCCTGGGAAAACTCCAAATGGGGGAAAAACCCAACAACCTTTATTAGATAGATTCCTTCACAAAGAAAGTAAAATCAGATAAAACCTAGCACAAGTGCTAGCTTAACCATAAATACCACCCTAGATGCAACAACAACACCATACAAAGGTAACACACCTCCTCAAGGAGTAGTGCACAAGAGAGAGATACCAAAAGATTGAACACGAATAAACTATGCATCTGCAACTACTACGACATCTCCTCCAAAATTGTGCCTTGATAATGTATAGCTGGGAGAGTGTGAGTGAGTGAAAAAATTAGCTAAGGCACCTCCTTATTTATAGTCTTCTTGTCCTTCTAGCTGGGCTGACTTCTCTTCTGGGAAGGTGCCTTTTCATTATACTTTATTCTTCTGGGCCGAATTCTCTTCTAGGGTATTTCAACATCTGTTTAATGGATCTCTTGCTTTCAGAATCTTCTCTGCATCTAAGAAAGGTCATCTACGAGGGAGAGATCCTATCGCAACTACCAAAACATCAACACTCCCTCTTAGATAGGGAGACATCTTTCACAATGTCTTCATCTGGTAGTCCACTTACTACTCTGCAATATGATAGCAGGAACACAATTGCTACAATGCATTCGGTAGCTTGAATCATTAGGCACAATCTATGTGATCAAGTGGTAGCACACACAGCTACATCCAAATGATCTGGTAATCTTCATGACAACATGACAATCAACTAGTAGTACACAACTACTACAATGTCATCCAATAGATCACAACTGTTGCCAAGTAGTACACAACTACTATCCAGTGACACACAATCACTACCAGTGGAACACATCCACTATAGTAGCATAAAATATTTTCTAGAGACACACAGTCTTCGCTAGTGATAGACAACCACCAAAGTAGCACACAACTACTTCCCAGAGTCATACAACCTCCACCATTGGAACACCGTAACATACAACTTCCAGAGTCACACAACCTCCACCAGTGGAACACATCAACTGAAGTAGCACATAACTAATCTCCAGAGTCACATAGCCTCCACCAGTGGAACACATCCATTGAAGTAGCACACAACTACTGTCTGGAGTCACACAACCTTCACCAGTGGAACACATCCACCAAAGTAGCACACATCTACTATCCAGAGTCACACAACCTCTGCTAGTGGAACACATCCACCAAAGTAGCACACAACTACTTTCCAGAGTCACACAACCTCTGCCAGTGGAACAATCCACCAAAGTATCACACAACTACTTTCCGGAGTCACACAACCTCCACCTTAGTATTACAAATATGTGTGTGATGTTTCTTTTCTTAGCAGGTCTGATAGTGCATTACCCCTTCAATCACCTCACATGACTAATCCAGGGAACCCTTGGCTAGAGGGTTTAGATGACATGAGAAGAAAAAACACACTTCCCTCTCAATGAGGGTGGACATTCGACAACACTCCAAGCTTGTCTATTAAGTACTCATACTTCACTCTTGAAAAGGAATTGGTGAGAATTTCCGCTATCTGCTCATCCATGGATATGTACTAGAGCTCCACAACTCCTCTCTACACCATGTCACAGATGTAATGATATTCTATATCTGTATGATAAGACTTATCATGGAATACATGATTCTCGATAAGCTTCATGCAACTTTTACTGTCACAATGTATCAAAGTTGGCTCCAATTCTAGATCAAATATCCCAGCTAGCAACTTTCGGAGCCACACTGCCTCACAACTTGCCATGCTTTCTATGATATATTATAATTCTGAAGTACTGAGTGCCACTAATGTCTACTTCCCGCTAAACCGTGATATCATGCCTGATCTCAGACTGAAGCAACATCCAAAAGTAATCTTCTGATCCACTGCACTCCCTCCCCAGTGAGAGTCTGTATATCCCTGCATCTTCACATCTCCACCCGAGACATATATCAATCCATATCCAATCGTACCATGAAGGTACCTCAACATATGATTTGCTTCCATCCAATGTACCTATCTAGGTTCAACCATGTGTTGATTCAAGTTATTCACTGCAAATTATATGTCTGGCTTGGTGTTAACTAGGTACATCAAGGATCCAATCAACTGCCTGTACATCGTGGGATCCAAAAAATATGAAGATTTTGCACTCAAGAGATTCAGTTTTATCGTTATAGGTGTGTTCATGGACTTGCAATCCATCATCTCAAATTTATTTAGGATCTCAACAATATATTTTCCTTGGCTAAGGAAAATATCATTTGATCTCTGCCACACTTCCAATCCCAATAAGTAATGCAACAGACCTAGATCCTTCATCTCAAACTCTAAAACGAGATGCCTCTTCAAGCCAACTTATGAGCTTCTCATCTCCTATCAGAAATAGGTCATCCACATGTAGGATCAATGGGAAACCATCACCAAGCTCATCAAATAACTGTCTGATTGAGNTGGTTTGCAGTGATTTCGTTTTCAGTTTGTGAATATTATCAGTTTTTCAATAAGAAGCGGAGATGCTTTCAGGCATACATATTTTGTGGAAGTAGCCCTAGGATAAGACATTGAAGATGCTTGTTCTTGACAGCTCACAGGGAGCATGCCATCCCCCGTGGAACCAATGTTATCACATGAAATTGTCATGGGTCATAAGTAGTTGTTGTTAAGACCTAAGTTTACACCTCTTCCCTGTCTCTCTCTTTTCCACATACCTTCCTAGAAGTTTTTCCTCTTCTGGTTGATAAAGTCAGGCCAATCAAGTATGCTGTATGCGGAGGGAAAAACCATGAGAAAAATGCAACATTCAGAGCAGTCCATTTCGGGATTGAAATACAAGCAAATTGACAGGTTCAATTTTCAACGGTGGAGATCCCATGTTCAGTTAATATTAACGACGCTTGTGCATTGGGAGTTTCAAAGTCGCGCAAGGATTAACGACCAGACAGAAGCCCTGAAGTGCCGAAGTCCCGAAGTCCGGAAGTGACGAGAGGCTGCCACACCAATCGAGAGAAAGTCACTTCAGAAGATATTCATGCCCACGTTCAAAAGCTCCCGAATCCCAAAGTGCTGAAGTAAGGAGAGAATGCCATGCCAACCGGGAGAAAGTCACTTTGGATGATATTTGTGCCCGCGTTCAAAATCTCCCAAAGCCCGAAGTGGCAAAGTAACGAGAGACTTCCACGTCAACCGGTAGAAAGTAACTTCGGGAGATTTCCATGCTCTACATCTTGAAGTGATGTCAGTCTGTCATGTTGCTTCAGTCCCTACCACTCCATAACTATTTTTCTACTCAACACATGGCACTCATCCATCATTAGTTGTGAAATCATATAACATCAGACCGCCATGTCACTCTAGGAGTTTTTCATGCTTCACTATCCAAAACTCCCAAAGCCCGAAGTGCCGAAGACACTTGACACTCATTCATCAGGATTTGTGGCACTCATCCGTGGAGATAAGTGGATTATATCTAGCCCTGACATGTGGCATTCATTCCAAGTCATTTGGTTGCGTCATTCTCCCGTTTCTACATGACACATGTCACCCTTCTTTGCATGACACATCAACACAATGACGTCAGGCCACCACGTCAGATTCAGGAGATCGTCCTCTAGGAGGTATCCCTGCTCAGCATTCAAAGCTGCCAAATGCCAAAATTGGCTCCATCTCTAAACATGGCTAAAAGGATTCCAGAGTTGGAAGACAGATAAATTTTAGCAGGGGCGCTAAAATAGCATGGTTACCCAGATCGCAGATTGCAACAGATCGACGACCATACTTCATTGTGGGGACAGAAAGTGCTTGAGCGCTAAAATATTAGAGCGGTCCCTCAATCGAAACCATGGTATAGCTAAATAGGTACATGGTAGTTGGTGGTGGATTGTGGGGTTTGGAGTGGTGTGGATCCAAACCGCCCTTGACAACTTCCACAATCACGTGCTTATATAGGGTCCAATCTGAGAGCAACGCGTGGCAACAAAATTAGGATTTAAGCCTCATCCTGATTCCAAGGAGAAATCAGTTAATGAAAGAAGAACTGGTGGTTGAACAATCAACTACCCCCTTAAATGGAAGCATGGAGGGTCTAGTCGAGGAGACAAAAAACTGTCAGCCGAAAGTACCACATAGGGCAGTTTTTCCTGTAGGCCCAGACTGACCTGAGTTTCCTTCTAACAGAAGGAACAAGACAGACAAGAGAAGACATATGACACTGGAGAATCCTAGGATAGGAAGGCCATTTCACACTCCTAGCTGTGGTATACAGTTTTTATTATAAAGACATAAGAGGAATGATATCAAAAAAAGGGGGGAGAGGGCCCAAGATTGGAGGAGGTTTTGAGAAATGGAATGCCTGTATATTTCAGTTTGTAAGCCGGAGGGGCATGTGGCTGTAAATTGTATGTTATTGAAGATTCATATGATTTTTTTCATCATATTTGTCTTGTATGTTCTTTGTTCTATTCTTCATCTTGTTTGAATGTATTGTTGATTTTAAGGATTAAAATTTGCCTTTGATTGATAGATTCTCGATGCAGTATAAGATCTGTTGTAAGATTGCCTATTTATCATTGTTTAATATTCAGACACATCTAAATTCTCTTTGCAGAGAGGATCTCTTCTTAGCGAACATTCATCTTTATGTTAATTCTCTTATTTTTCTCTTTATCATTATAAAAATCTTTTGTTTGATAGGAAGCTTAAATGCCTTCAATGAGAAGAATGTTTATGACTCCATTGCCCAATGGTCCATCACTGATTTGCAGTGATATCTGTTGTCTTTTCCTTTCTTTAAAGTCTTGTTAATCCCTAATTTCAAACCTATTCAAAACAAATTTGTATGTTACCAAGATTACTCCCATTTGCAGTCTGGGGTGACCCTTGGAGTGATAACATGTTGGAGCTGCCATAATAGGAAACCAATTCCAACACCATGTCCAAAATAATAGAATAAGTCTTCCCCGTGAGATAAAATAGATATCCATATCACTTCTATGTTATCTACGAGTCGGTCCTATATAAAATAAGAAAAGTAAAACTATGCCCAGAAAGACATGAAGGTAGAAAAGAAACTTGAAGCATATTTGGATAGTCTCATTCTATTGGTGGATTATCATTGTGGCCGCACTGGAGAGGAGGAGGACAACTTGGGATGACCACGGGTGGAAATGGATGCTCCGAGAAGTATTGGCCTTGCTACTGGACTGAGAGCATGTCATATAGTTTTCCAACTTTGTGTTCCAACATTTTCTGGTGAAATTTTTGGTTTGCCAAATATCTATGAATATCAAATATGAGGTCCAATTGTTCGTATGAGAAGAAGCTGGGGGTTCCTCAATGCCCAACTGAGAGTTTCATGTGTTGCACTCCTAAGGTCTCGTGATTTCAAAATTCCCTTGGGTAGTCAGAATAGTCACATCTTCTAGAGTGTTGATAGCAAAATGGCTCAAATAAGCTTCCCCTGATCCTGGATAGATAAATTAGGCAATTCCTCCTCAACAATTTCATAGCGCCATAACATTTCACTATGAAAATTACCAATGGAGTCTCTGTCTTCATCAGAGTGATTCTGAGATTGATGAGTGGAACCAGAGTCATGTGAGGACAGAGAGAGACTAATTCAACATCTAGACTAGTGATGAAAATTTCCAGAACCTTTGAATATCCTAGCTCTTTCTCGAGGCATCCTACCGAGAAGAATGAAGCATAAATTTTTCCCAGAGTACTTGAAACTAGAAACCACAGGCCAGGAATATAATGAATCTTTTGGTTTCATTCAATATATAGTAAGGGGATACAAAATGAGCAATTACGGGCTTCAGGTGTATCCCTCCCTCAAAACTGAGCCATAATGAAAATGATAACTATCTCAATAAATGTTTGCAGAGGAGTGGTACCAAAACCAACTGATCCAATCTGCATCACACCTAGTAAGATTAAATTGAACACCTGGGAAATGTTCTGGACCTTAAAACCTATGGCCACATTCTTCTTCAGATTAGACCTCATGCTCCAGGTGGCTGCACCAAGGTCCATGTGGCGTTTAATCATGCTTGACAAGATAACACCCCATCTTAAATGGATATGAATATGTGGACATATATTTATTTTCTTGTGTATGGATTTCATATTATTTTATGATTTGCTTCCACTTAAATGAATTTATTTATGCGTATGTGAAACAAATTGCATTAGAGAAATTGCATTCATTATTATAGGTTTATAATTGAATAATTTGTCTAATAAAACATTAATTCCACATAAAAATGCATGAATGGTGTAATGTGAGTTTTTTTTGGAGTACCTTGTCACCTCAATTAGAGTATAGAAGTGGCTAGGTATGTTACACCTGATAATTATGACCCTTATCAATTGCTTCTCAACTAAGTCCTCCTTACATATCTATTCACTAAAACATAACAATTTTAGCATTAATTTGTTTCAACTTTAAAAATTAATGGCTAAGATCTTTATATGAAATAAATTGTTCTCAATTGCTTCTCAACTAAGTCCTCCTTACATATCTATTCACTAATCAGCATAAACATTTTAGCATCAATTTGTTTCAACTTTAAATATTAATGGCTAAGATCTTTATATGAAAGAAATTGTTGCATCTTGCTAAGATTTTATCTTAACCATGTATAACTTGCAATCCTCTAAATTCTTCCCTAAATCTCAACCTTGTAGTGGATCCATCAAAAGGGGCCCTCAAGGTGCAAAACATACCCTTTTGGAATAATTCTTTTTTGATCATGACCTTGTAGAAAGCACCACTAAATTTTGTTATTTTGGGTACTGAAACTATTTGAGGTTACCTCTCCATTCAATTTTCCAGAAGGCGAACCACCAATTTTTTCCAAGTTACACTACCTAGGGAAAACCCCCGCGTACTTCCCCTCATTTTGAGGATGGTACCTTGGGTAAACCTCCAAATATTTAGGGCACAAGGCCAGTCAAAAAAAGGGCTTGAAGCCGTTATAATGATATACTCATTAATATCTGAACATTTCACTTGAACGAATTGAACCTAGGTGGGGAGGATAACAATCATTCATCCCAACCACCTGAGCAAAACCCAATTGAAAAAAGTTGAACCACCATAAAATATGTACCAACTAATAATTGTAAGATCCCAAGAGTGCAAAATAATTATTATTTGAAATCCAAGCTTCTTATCAACCTATCTAGCATGGAAGAAAAAAAGGAATAAAATACATTAAACCCCCCTCATGAGGTGTTAGAAGTTGACCAAGATTCACTAATAGGAAAATTAACAGGCTATCAATATATTTTGTATGGGTTTCAATAGATGACATGAAATAAAGACTTGCAACATCTATAAATGAGTAAGATGAGGTAGAATAAAGTATCAACCATGAAGACTCTTTAATTTCTTACTAGACTATTGGAAAAGAACTAGCCTCAAAGACCTTGTTGTAATCTAGGGGATTGTATGTATATGTTACTAGTGTTGGATTTTCCTTATTTATAGAGAATTAGTGTTACTAGTGTTATTTAACTTTGTTACCATTAACATATATATCATGTACTGAGCATTAACAACATAAACAAGAGATAGAAAAGAACACAAGAGATTTATCCTGGGAAAACTCCAAATGGGGGAAAAACCCAACAACCTTTATTAGATAGATTCCTTCACAAAGAAAGTAAAATCAGATAAAACCTAGCACAAGTGCTAGCTTAACCATAAATACCACCCTAGATGCAACAACAACACCATACAAAGGTAACACACCTCCTCAAGGAGTAGTGCACAAGAGAGAGATACCAAAAGATTGAACACGAATAAACTATGCATCTGCAACTACTACGACATCTCCTCCAAAATTGTGCCTTGATAATGTATAGCTGGGAGAGTGTGAGTGAGTGAAAAAATTAGCTAAGGCACCTCCTTATTTATAGTCTTCTTGTCCTTCTAGCTGGGCTGACTTCTCTTCTGGGAAGGTGCCTTTTCATTATACTTTATTCTTCTGGGCCGAATTCTCTTCTAGGGTATTTCAACATCTGTTTAATGGATCTCTTGCTTTCAGAATCTTCTCTGCATCTAAGAAAGGTCATCTACGAGGGAGAGATCCTATCGCAACTACCAAAACATCAACACTCCCTCTTAGATAGGGAGACATCTTTCACAATGTCTTCATCTGGTAGTCCACTTACTACTCTGCAATATGATAGCAGGAACACAATTGCTACAATGCATTCGGTAGCTTGAATCATTAGGCACAATCTATGTGATCAAGTGGTAGCACACACAGCTACATCCAAATGATCTGGTAATCTTCATGACAACATGACAATCAACTAGTAGTACACAACTACTACAATGTCATCCAATAGATCACAACTGTTGCCAAGTAGTACACAACTACTATCCAGTGACACACAATCACTACCAGTGGAACACATCCACTATAGTAGCATAAAATATTTTCTAGAGACACACAGTCTTCGCTAGTGATAGACAACCACCAAAGTAGCACACAACTACTTCCCAGAGTCATACAACCTCCACCATTGGAACACCGTAACATACAACTTCCAGAGTCACACAACCTCCACCAGTGGAACACATCAACTGAAGTAGCACATAACTAATCTCCAGAGTCACATAGCCTCCACCAGTGGAACACATCCATTGAAGTAGCACACAACTACTGTCTGGAGTCACACAACCTTCACCAGTGGAACACATCCACCAAAGTAGCACACATCTACTATCCAGAGTCACACAACCTCTGCTAGTGGAACACATCCACCAAAGTAGCACACAACTACTTTCCAGAGTCACACAACCTCTGCCAGTGGAACAATCCACCAAAGTATCACACAACTACTTTCCGGAGTCACACAACCTCCACCTTAGTATTACAAATATGTGTGTGATGTTTCTTTTCTTAGCAGGTCTGATAGTGCATTACCCCTTCAATCACCTCACATGACTAATCCAGGGAACCCTTGGCTAGAGGGTTTAGATGACATGAGAAGAAAAAACACACTTCCCTCTCAATGAGGGTGGACATTCGACAACACTCCAAGCTTGTCTATTAAGTACTCATACTTCACTCTTGAAAAGGAATTGGTGAGAATTTCCGCTATCTGCTCATCCATGGATATGTACTAGAGCTCCACAACTCCTCTCTACACCATGTCACAGATGTAATGATATTCTATATCTGTATGATAAGACTTATCATGGAATACATGATTCTCGATAAGCTTCATGCAACTTTTACTGTCACAATGTATCAAAGTTGGCTCCAATTCTAGATCAAATATCCCAGCTAGCAACTTTCGGAGCCACACTGCCTCACAACTTGCCATGCTTTCTATGATATATTATAATTCTGAAGTACTGAGTGCCACTAATGTCTACTTCCCGCTAAACCGTGATATCATGCCTGATCTCAGACTGAAGCAACATCCAAAAGTAATCTTCTGATCCACTGCACTCCCTCCCCAGTGAGAGTCTGTATATCCCTGCATCTTCACATCTCCACCCGAGACATATATCAATCCATATCCAATCGTACCATGAAGGTACCTCAACATATGATTTGCTTCCATCCAATGTACCTATCTAGGTTCAACCATGTGTTGATTCAAGTTATTCACTGCAAATTATATGTCTGGCTTGGTGTTAACTAGGTACATCAAGGATCCAATCAACTGCCTGTACATCGTGGGATCCAAAAAATATGAAGATTTTGCACTCAAGAGATTCAGTTTTATCGTTATAGGTGTGTTCATGGACTTGCAATCCATCATCTCAAATTTATTTAGGATCTCAACAATATATTTTCCTTGGCTAAGGAAAATATCATTTGATCTCTGCCACACTTCCAATCCCAATAAGTAATGCAACAGACCTAGATCCTTCATCTCAAACTCTAAAACGAGATGCCTCTTCAAGCCAACTTATGAGCTTCTCATCTCCTATCAGAAATAGGTCATCCACATGTAGGATCAATGGGAAACCATCACCAAGCTCATCAAATAACTGTCTGATTGAGTATGTCATGTCCTGGGTGCCTACATAAGATTGTACAAAGTTTCATTTAATATGCGTACATGAGACTCCTTCTCATGTATCTTTGTGGCTACTTTATGCACACTTCTTATAGCTACTGGAGCAAGTGTCTCGTCATAATATTATCCCTCTTATTGCGAGAATATTCTAGCCACAAATATTGCTTCACTATTCCGTCTGTAGCATGCTTGATCTTGTAGATCAACTTGGAAGTCACTATTGACTTCCCTTCTGGTCTCGGAACCACCTCCCACACATAATTCTTCATGATGGTATGATACTCCTCCATCATGGCATCCTTCCATTTCTACTTCTCAACAACTTCTTCAAAGGTGGAAGGCTCTGAATCAATGCCACATAGCATGTGTGGTTTCTGGAACTGAGGCAAGTCTATATCCCAGTCTTTCTGACTGGCTGTCATTGTAGCAAGATCTACCGGGACAAGGTAATCCTCCCAAGATATTTCACATCTCTTAGAAACCTTTGAAGCTACGATATAGCCTCCTGAAGTTCTNCCAGTGGAATACATCCACCAAAGTAGCACACATCTACTATCCAGAGTTACACAACCTCTGCTAGTGGAACACATCCACCAAAGTAGCACACAACTACTTTCCAGAGTCACACAACCTCTGCTAGTGGAACAATCCACCAAAGTATCACACAACTACTTTCCAGAGTCACACAACCTCCACCTTAGTATTACAAATATGTGTGTGATGTTTCTTTTCTTAGCAGGTCTAATAGTGCATTACCCCTTCAATCACCTCACATGAATAATCCAGGGAACCCTTGGCTAGAGGGTTTAGACGACATGATAAGAAAATACAAACCTCCCTCTCAATGAGGGTGGACATTCAACAACACTCCAAGCTTGTCCATTAAGTACTCATACTTCACTCTTGAAAAGGAATTGGTGAGAATTTCCGCTATCTGCTCATCCATGGATATGTACTAGAGCTCCACAACTCCTCTCTGCACCATGTCACAGATGTAATGATATTCAATATCTATATGATAAGACTTATCATGGAATACATGATTCTCGATAAGCTTCACGCAACTTTTACTGTCACAATGTATCAAAGTTGGCTCCAATTCTAGATCAAATATCCTAGCTAGCAACTTACGGAGCCACACTGCCTCACAACTTTCCATGCTTTCTATGATATATTATACTTATGAAGTACTGAGTGCCACTGATGTCTACTTCCTGCTAAACCGTGATATCATGCCTGATCTCAGACTGAAGCAACATCCAAAAGTAATCTTCTGATCCACTGCACTCCCTCCCCAGTGAGAGTCTGTATATCCCTACATATTCACATCTCCACCCGAGACATATATCAATACATATCCAATCGTACCATGAGGGTACCTCAACATATGATTTTCTTCCATGCAATGTACCTATCTAGGTTCAACCATGTGTTGATTCAAGTTATTCACTGCAAAGTATATGTCTGGCTTGGTGTTAACTAGGTACATCAAGGATCCAATCAACTGCCTGTACATCGTGGGATCCAACAAATATGAAGATTTGGCACTCAAGAGATTCAATTTTATCGTTATAGGTGTGTTCATGGACTTGCAATCCATCATCTCAAATTTATTTAGGATCTCAACAATATATTTTCCTTGGCTAAGGAAAATCTCATTTGATCTCTGCCACACTTCCAATCTCAATAAGTAATGCACCAGACCTAGATCCTTCATCTCAAAATCTAAAACAAGATGCCTCTTCAAGCCAACTTATGAGCTTCTCATCTCCTATCAGAAATAGGTCATCCACATGTAGGATCAATGGGAAACCATCACCAAGCTCATCAAATAACTGTCTGATTGAGTATGTCATGTCCTGGGTGCCTACATAAGATTGTACAAAGTTTCATTTAATATGCGTACATGAGACTCCTTCTCATGTATCTTTGTGGCTACTTTATGCACACTTCTTATAGCTACTGGAGCAAGTGTCTCGTCATAATATTATCCCTCTTATTGCGAGAATATTCTAGCCACAAATATTGCTTCACTATTCCGTCTGTAGCATGCTTGATCTTGTAGATCAACTTGGAAGTCACTATTGACTTCCCTTCTGGTCTCGGAACCACCTCCCACACATAATTCTTCATGATGGTATGATACTCCTCCATCATGGCATCCTTCCATTTCTACTTCTCAACAACTTCTTCAAAGGTGGAAGGCTCTGAATCAATGCCACATAGCATGTGTGGTTTCTGGAACTGAGGCAAGTCTATATCCCAGTCTTTCTGACTGGCTGTCATTGTAGCAAGATCTACCGGGACAAGGTAATCCTCCCAAGATATTTCACATCTCTTAGAAACCTTTGAAGCTACGATATAGCCTCCTGAAGTTCTGGAATACGTCTCTCTCTTCCTTTGAATTAATTGACTCTCTTTGAGATTAGGCTTTCTCCGAGTCTGAATGCTCCCTCTGAAGCTTGACTCTCTTTGAGTCTATACGATCTTCAGAGCCACCTACTTCCACTACATCTATTGACTTCTTTTGAAGTCTGATCTCCTATGGAATGCACTGGGAGGTTTCTCCTCCCTACTGGATCCTAAGGGTTGACTCCCTCTGGAATCTAGCTCCTTCTGAGATGGAACTTGGTGGGGCCTCCTTCCTCACCACTGGTGGAGTCATCTGGTTCTCTTCATAGTATGGATTATTAATGCCATGCATCTATATGAGAACATACTTGTTTACTGCATCGTTTCTAGGTAGGCCCTTCTGGCACTACTGACTCTTCTTGATGATTTGAAGAGTGGTCAAATTAACTATATGGTCATCTTTGGAGCCTTATTCTCCTCATAATCAATCTCCATAAGAGATACCCTTCTTCATCTTCTACTTCACATGGGTGTGTACATTCATGTACATAGTTATATGTCTCGGCTAGAGACTGTCTAAATAGTTTCCTCTTGCAACCGTCATCATAGATCCTTCTCAGAGCTATCACCCATGACCTTCTTGGAACAAGAGACAAGAACAACATTTCCATGGTACATGGAATGGTTAGTAATCAAGAAAATCTCCTAGAGGAGATTAATTTCATCTTGCAGACAATTATATCATTAACAATGAGAATTTTCTTAATGGTAATCATGTCAAGAGTATTTAGGTGTACCTAAATATTTGATATCAATAGAAAATAATAAGGTTGTAAACACTGTAATCCTAGGTACAATACTTTCTTAAGCAACAACAACAATATAAAATATCAAACATGATATGCAAACTTGGAGTCTGGTGTTGTTGTCCTACTTGAGTTTCCTTCTATCATTCATATGAAAACATCATTAAAAGACAAATTCTTCATCCTTTGATTCCTTTGAGTGCTCTTCGACATCTGCTACATGTGCATGATGTTTCTTCTTCTCCTTTTCACTTATATTTGTACATTGAAAGGCATAATGTCCCAACTTTTGGAAACTGTAGCTTCTGATCCTTGACACATCCTTCTTGTAACGAGGTCTCTTAGACTTATTCGATCTATCTTTTTTTTCTTTTCTTTCTCTTCTTCACTTGGGAAACAAGTGCTTGATTTTCTTCTTCATTAGTCTTTTCTGTCTTGGATATCAACCTGGATTCCTCTTGAGTGCAATCTGACGATAACTTGTCAAACTTGGGAAATCACCTTCTTGTGAAAATTCCTTGGACAAATGGGTCCCATGAGGGAGGGAATCCATTGAGTGTGGTGGCCACAAGTTCAATGTCTTCTACTAGATCTCCAATAGCTGCTAACTGGTCTTTGATCTGTGATATCCTTGTAAAGAAGTTGGCTATCATCTCTAACTTGTTCATAGTCACATTTCTGAGTCGATGCTATAGGGTAAGCTTTCATCTGGTGTTATTTCTTTCATAGATTCTGGTTAGGAAATCAAACATTTACTTTGCAATATTTAGTTCCGATACATTGGGTATCAGGTGATCCTTTATTGATTATGTCAATATCCTCTTGGCCTTGACCTCATTCTTCTTGAACTTTTCCTTTGCTTCTTCGTCTTTGGGTTCTGGAAGCATTTTTTTGACGTGATACAATAATTAATTATCTTCTAGAATGAGTTTTATTCTATTCTTCTAGGATCCAAAGTTATCTAATCCATCCAATCTATCCTCAACTCTCATACCAGTTGACATTTTCGCCGGTAGAAACCTTCATTGAAAAACCTTGATTTTTCAAACTTCACCAAACTGCACACTGAGGGTTTCAAGGTGTATGATAGGTTAGGGCACACTACTGTGTGAAGGAATTATTCCCAACATCCTTGGGATAGTACCCAATGAGCTTGAAAAAGTATTTCAACTGCAAGGTGCCGTTGTACCGATCTTCCTTCTAGTGGTCAAACTATTCTGAAGGTAACCAACTCTGAAACCATGCTCGATTTTCATTATTTATAGAGCATTAGTGTTACTAGTTTTCTTTTAATTTGTTACCATTAACATATATATCATGTAATGAGAAATATAAAAATAAACAAGAGATAGAAAAGAACAAAAGAGATTTGTCCTGGGAAAACCCCAAATGGGGGAAAAACCTAACAACCTTTCTTAGACAGATTCTGTTCACAAAACAAGTCCAATCAGATAAACCCTATCACAAGTGATAACTTAACCATAAATACCACCCCAACTACAATAACAACACCATAAAAATGTAGCGCAACTCCTCAAGGAGTAGCACACAAGAGAGAGATACCAAAAGACTGAACAAGAATACACTGTGCAGTTGCAGCTACTATGCCACCTCCTCCAAACTTGAGCCTTTCTTCTGTGTATCTTGGAGAGTGTGAGTGAGTGAAAAAATGAGCTAAGGAACCTCCTTATTTATAGTCTTCCTGTCCTTCTAGCTGGGCCAACTTCTCTTCTGGGAAGGTGTCTTTTCATTATAATTTATTCTTCTAGGTCAACTTCTCTTATGGAAAGGTGTATTTTCATTATACTTTATTCTTCTGGGCCGACTTCTCTTCTAGGGTATTTCAACATTTGTCCAATGGATGTCTTTCTTCCAGAATATTCTTCGCATCTAAGAAAGGTCATCTAGGAGGGAAATATCCTCCCGTAGCTACCAAAGCATCAACAACTAGTAGTCAATCACACAAAACAATATACAACAATATACTAATATACTAGCATACACATAAAGAAGAGAAGGAAGTGAACACAAAGTAACGACCATACCAACAATTAACACTTTATTATATATCACAACAACTGTTAAGATCCCTTCTGTTACATGGATACACATATTTATAATCAATATTTAGTTACAAGGTAGTTCTAACTGTCTTACTGTAAATGTGTTGAACCTGCACAGAATAGATCTAGCTAGAAAATACCACACACATTTGCAGAGAGAACTTGAGAAACAAGAAGCAAGAGAGAAAGAATANAGATGCCTCTTCAAGCCAACTTATGAGCTTCTCATCTCCTATCAGAAATAGGTCATCCACATGTAGGATCAATGGGAAACCATCACCAAGCTCATCAAATAACTGTCTGATTGAGTATGTCATGTCCTGGGTGCCTACATAAGATTGTACAAAGTTTCATTTAATATGCGTACATGAGACTCCTTCTCATGTATCTTTGTGGCTACTTTATGCACACTTCTTATAGCTACTGGAGCAAGTGTCTCGTCATAATATTATCCCTCTTATTGCGAGAATATTCTAGCCACAAATATTGCTTCACTATTCCGTCTGTAGCATGCTTGATCTTGTAGATCAACTTGGAAGTCACTATTGACTTCCCTTCTGGTCTCGGAACCACCTCCCACACATAATTCTTCATGATGGTATGATACTCCTCCATCATGGCATCCTTCCATTTCTACTTCTCAACAACTTCTTCAAAGGTGGAAGGCTCTGAATCAATGCCACATAGCATGTGTGGTTTCTGGAACTGAGGCAAGTCTATATCCCAGTCTTTCTGACTGGCTGTCATTGTAGCAAGATCTACCGGGACAAGGTAATCCTCCCAAGATATTTCACATCTCTTAGAAACCTTTGAAGCTACGATATAGCCTCCTGAAGTTCTTGAATACGTCTCTCTCTTCCTTTGAATCAATTGACTCTCTTTGAGATTAGGCTTTCTCTGAGTCTGAATGCTCCCTCTGAAGCTTGACCCTCTCTGAGTCTATATGATCTTCAGAGCCACCTACTTCTGCTGCATCTATTGACTTCTGTTGAAGTCTGATCTCCTATGGAATGTACTGGGAGGTTTCTCCTCCCTACTGGATCCTAAGGGTTGACTCCCTCTATAATCTAGCTCCTTCTGAGATGGAACTTGGTGGGGCCTCCTTCCTCACCACTGGTGGAGTCATATGGTTCTCTTCATAGTATGGATTATTAATGCCATGCATCTATATGAGAACATACTTGTTTACTGCATCGTTTCTAGGTAGGCCCTTCTGGCACTACTGACTCTTCTTGATGATTTGAAGAGTGGTCAAATTAACTATATGGTCATCTTTGGAGCCTTATTCTCCTCATAATCAATCTCCATAAGAGATACCCTTCTTCATCTTCTACTTCACATGGGTGTGTACATTCATGTACATAGTTATATGTCTCGGCTAGAGACTGTCTAAATAGTTTCCTCTTGCAACCGTCATCATAGATCCTTCTCAGAGCTATCACCCATGACCTTCTTGGAACAAGAGACAAGAACAACATTTCCATGGTACATGGAATGGTTAGTAATCAAGAAAATCTCCTAGAGGAGATTAATTTCATCTTGCAGACAATTATATCATTAACAATGAGAATTTTCTTAATGGTAATCATGTCAAGAGTATTTAGGTGTACCTAAATATTTGATATCAATAGAAAATAATAAGGTTGTAAACACTGTAATCCTAGGTACAATACTTTCTTAAGCAACAACAACAATATAAAATATCAAACATGATATGCAAACTTGGAGTCTGGTGTTGTTGTCCTACTTGAGTTTCCTTCTATCATTCATATGAAAACATCATTAAAAGACAAATTCTTCATCCTTTGATTCCTTTGAGTGCTCTTCGACATCTGCTACATGTGCATGATGTTTCTTCTTCTCCTTTTCACTTATATTTGTACATTGAAAGGCATAATGTCCCAACTTTTGGAAACTGTAGCTTCTGATCCTTGACACATCCTTCTTGTAACGAGGTCTCTTAGACTTATTCGATCTATCTTTTTTTTCTTTTCTTTCTCTTCTTCACTTGGGAAACAAGTGCTTGATTTTCTTCTTCATTAGTCTTTTCTGTCTTGGATATCAACCTGGATTCCTCTTGAGTGCAATCTGACGATAACTTGTCAAACTTGGGAAATCACCTTCTTGTGAAAATTCCTTGGACAAATGGGTCCCATGAGGGAGGGAATCCATTGAGTGTGGTGGCCACAAGTTCAATGTCTTCTACTAGATCTCCAATAGCTGCTAACTGGTCTTTGATCTGTGATATCCTTGTAAAGAAGTTGGCTATCATCTCTAACTTGTTCATAGTCACATTTCTGAGTCGATGCTATAGGGTAAGCTTTCATCTGGTGTTATTTCTTTCATAGATTCTGGTTAGGAAATCAAACATTTACTTTGCAATATTTAGTTCCGATACATTGGGTATCAGGTGATCCTTTATTGATTATGTCAATATCCTCTTGGCCTTGACCTCATTCTTCTTGAACTTTTCCTTTGCTTCTTCGTCTTTGGGTTCTGGAAGCATTTTTTTGACGTGATACAATAATTAATTATCTTCTAGAATGAGTTTTATTCTATTCTTCTAGGATCCAAAGTTATCTAATCCATCCAATCTATCCTCAACTCTCATACCAGTTGACATTTTCGCCGGTAGAAACCTTCATTGAAAAACCTTGATTTTTCAAACTTCACCAAACTGCACACTGAGGGTTTCAAGGTGTATGATAGGTTAGGGCACACTACTGTGTGAAGGAATTATTCCCAACATCCTTGGGATAGTACCCAATGAGCTTGAAAAAGTATTTCAACTGCAAGGTGCCGTTGTACCGATCTTCCTTCTAGTGGTCAAACTATTCTGAAGGTAACCAACTCTGAAACCATGCTCGATTTTCATTATTTATAGAGCATTAGTGTTACTAGTTTTCTTTTAATTTGTTACCATTAACATATATATCATGTAATGAGAAATATAAAAATAAACAAGAGATAGAAAAGAACAAAAGAGATTTGTCCTGGGAAAACCCCAAATGGGGGAAAAACCTAACAACCTTTCTTAGACAGATTCTGTTCACAAAACAAGTCCAATCAGATAAACCCTATCACAAGTGATAACTTAACCATAAATACCACCCCAACTACAATAACAACACCATAAAAATGTAGCGCAACTCCTCAAGGAGTAGCACACAAGAGAGAGATACCAAAAGACTGAACAAGAATACACTGTGCAGTTGCAGCTACTATGCCACCTCCTCCAAACTTGAGCCTTTCTTCTGTGTATCTTGGAGAGTGTGAGTGAGTGAAAAAATGAGCTAAGGAACCTCCTTATTTATAGTCTTCCTGTCCTTCTAGCTGGGCCAACTTCTCTTCTGGGAAGGTGTCTTTTCATTATAATTTATTCTTCTAGGTCAACTTCTCTTATGGAAAGGTGTATTTTCATTATACTTTATTCTTCTGGGCCGACTTCTCTTCTAGGGTATTTCAACATTTGTCCAATGGATGTCTTTCTTCCAGAATATTCTTCGCATCTAAGAAAGGTCATCTAGGAGGGAAATATCCTCCCGTAGCTACCAAAGCATCAACAACTAGTAGTCAATCACACAAAACAATATACAACAATATACTAATATACTAGCATACACATAAAGAAGAGAAGGAAGTGAACACAAAGTAACGACCATACCAACAATTAACACTTTATTATATATCACAACAACTGTTAAGATCCCTTCTGTTACATGGATACACATATTTATAATCAATATTTAGTTACAAGGTAGTTCTAACTGTCTTACTGTAAATGTGTTGAACCTGCACAGAATAGATCTAGCTAGAAAATACCACACACATTTGCAGAGAGAACTTGAGAAACAAGAAGCAAGAGAGAAAGAATAGAAGAATTCTCATTAACCGTAATGAATAATGAATAGTTTACACATGATATACTCCATTTTACTCAATCAATGCGCACTTGAGGTGAAGCCAATGCGCCATAGTGGTGGTCTAGAGTGATCTGGACACACACCAATAGTTATGGGAGTGAACTGTCACCTAGTCTAGTCTCTCAGGCACTTACGGGAGTGAACTTCCACCTAGCTGAGTTAACTAGTCTACCAGTCTTCAATTAACTGATTGAAATAGAGTGAAGTGAGGAGAAAATCAGGGAATCATGGGTAATGCGCTAGTCTGGTGATGATACCAAGGCTAATGCGCATTATCTGGTGATTATCCCAATGTTGCATGGTGACACAACAAATGCAACATCTAGACTCCACTCAACTAGTCAAACTGAAGTGAAACTGAAGAGAATATTATCCCTAGAGGAATATTCTTCCTAAAATATAGGAGACTGGATAATGACTAATAAACAAGGAAAAACCTTAGGAAAAATAAATCCTAGGTGTGTGTGAAGTAACTCCAACACCCCCCTTGAACATCACTATGGTGAAAATAAATAACGTGTCCCGACAACGAGGCCATGTTAGGTAACCAAATATAAAAGATACACTGAAATAAAGTGAGGAAAGAGGGAAAACCTCATGGGAACCCCCTCCCCCCTCAAGGTACAATGTATGTAAAAAAAAGAACTACAGTTTATAGGCAACTGTGTCCTTCATTCCAAGATGACTTCACAGAGAATGGAACTTCTGATTAGTGAAGGTCTTGGTGAAGATGTCTGCCATCTATTCTGTTGAAGGACATAACTGTAGGTCGATGATCCCCTCATGTACTGAGTCCCATATGTAGTGCATGTAGATCTCAATGTGCTCCGTTCGTTGCCTCTAAACTGGATCTCTGCAGAACTTCAAAGTGCTATGGTTGTCACACCAGATGATGATTGATCGATGAAAATAAATTCCCATCTCAGTGAGAAAATGCTATAGCTACATAGCTTGAATGGTTATGTTAACTACCCCTCCGTACTCCACCTTGGCTAAATATAGAGAAATAGCAACCTACTTCTTTCTCGACCAACAGATAGGCTCAGAACCAAGAATGAGTGAGTAACTAGATTTGGACTTGCAATCAGTGAACCCGATGAGATCTAATGTAGAGTCTGTTGCATAGTGAATCCCAAAGGTGATGGTGCCATGTACATATCGAAGGATACATTTTGAAACCTTCCAAAGTATCTCATGCAACTCTTGCATGAACTTGGAAACTACACCAACTGCATATGAGAGGTCTGGTCTGGAGTGTGTGAGATACAATAAGCTCCCCACTAGATGTCTATACAGTGTGCTGTCAACCAGTGGAGTCTCCCTGCCATCCTCAAGTTTGACTCTTGATAGAAAATGAGTTAGAGGAGACTTACAGTCTGTCATGTGAAATCTCTCAAGGAGATATCGTGCATACTTGCTGCCTGATGCATCCTGATTGATATCGAGTCTAAGGAAGAAGTGTAGAGGACCCATGTCCGTCATCAAAAGCATGTCATGTAGAATCCTCTTGACTGCAACAATCGTTGAAGTCGAGCAACCGATGATCAAAAAATAATCAACGTACATAAATAAGAGTAGAAGTGAATCAACCATCCTGAGCATGTAGACATTTGGGTCTGATTTACAACGTACAAAGTTATTTGACGATAGGTAGGAGTCCATCTTGGCATACCATGCCCTCGGAGCCTACTTGAGGCCATAAAGATATTTATTTAGTCGACAGACCAAAGAGGAATCCTACATAAATCCCTGGGGCTTCTCCATATAGATCTCCTTAGAGAGATCACCATGAAGAAATTCATTCTTCATGTCCATCTGATGGACTTCCCATCCCTTGGATGCTGCAATGGCAAGTGCCAAACATATGGAATCCATATTCGCTACTGGAGCGAAGGTTTCATCATAGTCAATGCCATGCACCTGTTGAAATTATTTGGAAACAAGCCTGGCTTTGTATCTTCTAATCTATCCATCCAATGCGCTCTTGGTCTTGTAGACCCATATGCATCTGAAATTTTTCCTTCCAGGAGGAAGGGGAATCAGATCCCTAGTCTGGTTCTCGAGGAGGGAGTTGTACTCCTCCTGCATGGTAGATTCCAAAAAGGGATTTCCAACAGCCTCTCCATAAGACTGTGGATCTAAAGACTAAACCAAGAAAATATCAATTCCTCCTAGTATCGGATGGATCACCAACAAGATCCCCTGCATCCTAAAGAGTAGTCTGGGCCAACTTGGGCCTCTGCTCTGGCTTTGCATATACATATGGATGCACTGAATTTGCATATGACTGTATTGAATTTGTATCAGAATCCTCTGAATCCTATGAATTAGAACTCTCATCTAAAGAAGAGTCGACATGTGCATGCTCATCATATTGGACAGGTGGAATAATGAAGGTGTTTGCATGTGGCTGTTGACGTACATGCCAGACACTTTCCTCGAATTGGAAACTTCTCTCAATGATGAGATGATTTGAGGAAAGTTCAATAAGTATGCATCTCTTCACACCGTCGGGGTATCCAACAAAGATACACTCTGTGCTCTGTGGATCAAGTGCCTTCCTCTTTTCAGAGGGAATACAAGCCCATGCAAATGAAACAAAATTACGAAAGTGGGTCACTTTCGGTTTGAGGCCGCTCCAAGCGTCGTAGGGGGTCTTATCCTTGACAGATCTATGGGGAGATCTGTTTTGGATGTAGGTTGCAAAATTAAGTGCTTTGACCCATAGTCTTTGTGGTAGTGACTTTTCATGTAGCGTGCAATATGCCATCTCTTTTAGAGATCTGTTTTTCCGCTCAACAACTCTGTTTTGTTGTGGAGTATAGGGAACTATGTGTTGCAACTGAATCCATACCTCATGAAAAAGATACTGGATCTCATGATTGAGATACTCTCCCCCATTATTAGTTCGAAGGACTTTGATTTTCTTTCCGGAGTGTGTCTCAACAAGGGCTTTGAAATCTTTGAGGTGTTGAAAGACCTCAGATTTTTGCCTGAGAAAGTAAGTCCATGTGAAACGTGAGAANTGGTTCTCTTCATAGTATGGATTATTAATGCCATGCATCTATATGAGAACATACTTGTTTACTGCATCGTTTCTAGGTAGGCCCTTCTGGCACTACTGACTCTTCTTGATGATTTGAAGAGTGGTCAAATTAACTATATGGTCATCTTTGGAGCCTTATTCTCCTCATAATCAATCTCCATAAGAGATACCCTTCTTCATCTTCTACTTCACATGGGTGTGTACATTCATGTACATAGTTATATGTCTCGGCTAGAGACTGTCTAAATAGTTTCCTCTTGCAACCGTCATCATAGATCCTTCTCAGAGCTATCACCCATGACCTTCTTGGAACAAGAGACAAGAACAACATTTCCATGGTACATGGAATGGTTAGTAATCAAGAAAATCTCCTAGAGGAGATTAATTTCATCTTGCAGACAATTATATCATTAACAATGAGAATTTTCTTAATGGTAATCATGTCAAGAGTATTTAGGTGTACCTAAATATTTGATATCAATAGAAAATAATAAGGTTGTAAACACTGTAATCCTAGGTACAATACTTTCTTAAGCAACAACAACAATATAAAATATCAAACATGATATGCAAACTTGGAGTCTGGTGTTGTTGTCCTACTTGAGTTTCCTTCTATCATTCATATGAAAACATCATTAAAAGACAAATTCTTCATCCTTTGATTCCTTTGAGTGCTCTTCGACATCTGCTACATGTGCATGATGTTTCTTCTTCTCCTTTTCACTTATATTTGTACATTGAAAGGCATAATGTCCCAACTTTTGGAAACTGTAGCTTCTGATCCTTGACACATCCTTCTTGTAACGAGGTCTCTTAGACTTATTCGATCTATCTTTTTTTTCTTTTCTTTCTCTTCTTCACTTGGGAAACAAGTGCTTGATTTTCTTCTTCATTAGTCTTTTCTGTCTTGGATATCAACCTGGATTCCTCTTGAGTGCAATCTGACGATAACTTGTCAAACTTGGGAAATCACCTTCTTGTGAAAATTCCTTGGACAAATGGGTCCCATGAGGGAGGGAATCCATTGAGTGTGGTGGCCACAAGTTCAATGTCTTCTACTAGATCTCCAATAGCTGCTAACTGGTCTTTGATCTGTGATATCCTTGTAAAGAAGTTGGCTATCATCTCTAACTTGTTCATAGTCACATTTCTGAGTCGATGCTATAGGGTAAGCTTTCATCTGGTGTTATTTCTTTCATAGATTCTGGTTAGGAAATCAAACATTTACTTTGCAATATTTAGTTCCGATACATTGGGTATCAGGTGATCCTTTATTGATTATGTCAATATCCTCTTGGCCTTGACCTCATTCTTCTTGAACTTTTCCTTTGCTTCTTCGTCTTTGGGTTCTGGAAGCATTTTTTTGACGTGATACAATAATTAATTATCTTCTAGAATGAGTTTTATTCTATTCTTCTAGGATCCAAAGTTATCTAATCCATCCAATCTATCCTCAACTCTCATACCAGTTGACATTTTCGCCGGTAGAAACCTTCATTGAAAAACCTTGATTTTTCAAACTTCACCAAACTGCACACTGAGGGTTTCAAGGTGTATGATAGGTTAGGGCACACTACTGTGTGAAGGAATTATTCCCAACATCCTTGGGATAGTACCCAATGAGCTTGAAAAAGTATTTCAACTGCAAGGTGCCGTTGTACCGATCTTCCTTCTAGTGGTCAAACTATTCTGAAGGTAACCAACTCTGAAACCATGCTCGATTTTCATTATTTATAGAGCATTAGTGTTACTAGTTTTCTTTTAATTTGTTACCATTAACATATATATCATGTAATGAGAAATATAAAAATAAACAAGAGATAGAAAAGAACAAAAGAGATTTGTCCTGGGAAAACCCCAAATGGGGGAAAAACCTAACAACCTTTCTTAGACAGATTCTGTTCACAAAACAAGTCCAATCAGATAAACCCTATCACAAGTGATAACTTAACCATAAATACCACCCCAACTACAATAACAACACCATAAAAATGTAGCGCAACTCCTCAAGGAGTAGCACACAAGAGAGAGATACCAAAAGACTGAACAAGAATACACTGTGCAGTTGCAGCTACTATGCCACCTCCTCCAAACTTGAGCCTTTCTTCTGTGTATCTTGGAGAGTGTGAGTGAGTGAAAAAATGAGCTAAGGAACCTCCTTATTTATAGTCTTCCTGTCCTTCTAGCTGGGCCAACTTCTCTTCTGGGAAGGTGTCTTTTCATTATAATTTATTCTTCTAGGTCAACTTCTCTTATGGAAAGGTGTATTTTCATTATACTTTATTCTTCTGGGCCGACTTCTCTTCTAGGGTATTTCAACATTTGTCCAATGGATGTCTTTCTTCCAGAATATTCTTCGCATCTAAGAAAGGTCATCTAGGAGGGAAATATCCTCCCGTAGCTACCAAAGCATCAACAACTAGTAGTCAATCACACAAAACAATATACAACAATATACTAATATACTAGCATACACATAAAGAAGAGAAGGAAGTGAACACAAAGTAACGACCATACCAACAATTAACACTTTATTATATATCACAACAACTGTTAAGATCCCTTCTGTTACATGGATACACATATTTATAATCAATATTTAGTTACAAGGTAGTTCTAACTGTCTTACTGTAAATGTGTTGAACCTGCACAGAATAGATCTAGCTAGAAAATACCACACACATTTGCAGAGAGAACTTGAGAAACAAGAAGCAAGAGAGAAAGAATAAAAGAATTCTCATTAACCGTAATGAATAATGAATAATTTACACATGATATACTCCATTTTACTCAATCAATGCACACTTGAGGTGAAGCCAATGCGCCATAGTGGTGGTCTAGAGTGATCTGGACACACACCAATAGTTATGGGAGTGAACTGTCACCTAGTCTAGTCTCTCAGGTAGTTACGGGAGTGAACTGCCACCTAGCTGAGTTAACTAGTCTACCAGTCTTCAATTAACTGATTGAAATAGAGTGAAGTGAGGAGAAGATCAGGGAATCATGGGTAATGCGCTAGTCTGGTGATGATACCAAGGCTAATGCGTGCGCATTATTTGGTGATTATCCCAATGTTTCATGGTGACACAACCAATGCAACATCTAGACTCCACTCAACTAGTCAAACTGAAGTGAAACTGAAGAGAATATTATCCCTAGCGGAATATTCTTCCTAAAATATAGGAGACTGGATAATGACTAATAAACAAGGAAAAACCTTAGGAAAAATAAATCCTATGTGTGTGTGAAGTAACTCCAACACCCCCCTTGAACATCACTATGGTGAAAATAAAGAACGTGTCCCGACAACGAGGCCATGTTAGGTAACCAAATATAAAAGATACACTGAAATAAAGTGAGGAAAGAGGGAAAACCTCATGGGAACCCCCCCCCTCAAGGTACAATGTATGTAGAAAAAAAGAACTACAGTTTATAGGCAACTGTGTCCTTCATTCCAAGACGACTTCATAGAGAATGGAACTTCTAATTAGTGAAGGTCTTGGTGAAGATGTCTGCCATATATTCTGTTGAAGGACATAATTGTAGGTTGATGATCCCCTCATGTACTGAGTCCCATATGTAGTGCATGTAGATCTCGATGTGCTCCGTTCGTTGCCTCTGAACTGGATCTCTGTAGAACTTCAGAGTGCTATGGTTGTCACACCAAATGATGATTGATCGATGAAAATAAATTCCCATCTTAGTGAGAAAATGCTATAGCTACATAGCTTGAATGGTTATGTTAACTACCCCTCCATACTCCACCTTGGCTGAAGAAAGAGAAATAGCAACCTGCTTCTTTCTCGACCAACAGATAGGCTCAGAACCAAGAATGAGTGAGTAACTAGATTTGGACTTGCAATCAGTGAACCCGATGAGATCTAATGTAGAGTCTGTTGCATAGTGAATCCCAAAGGTGATGGTGCCATGTACATATCGAAGGATACATTTTGAAACCTTCCAAAGTATCTCATGCAACTCTTGCATGAACTTGGAAACTACACCAACTGCATATGAGAGGTCTGGTCTGGAGTGTGTGAGATACAATAAGCTCCCCACTAGATGTCTATACAGTGTGCTGTCAACCAGTGGAGTCTCCCTGCCATCCTCAAGTTTGACTCTTGATAGAAAATGAGTTAGAGGAGACTTACAGTCTGTCATGTGAAATCTCTCAAGGAGATATCGTGCATACTTGCTGCCTGATGCATCCTGATTGATATCGAGTCTAAGGAAGAAGTGTAGAGGACCCATGTCCGTCATCAAAAGCATGTCATGTAGAATCCTCTTGACTGCAACAATCGTTGAAGTCGAGCAACCGATGATCAAAAAATAATCAACGTACATAAATAAGAGTAGAAGTGAATCAACCATCCTGAGCATGTAGACATTTGGGTCTGATTTACAACGTACAAAGTTATTTGACGATAGGTAGGAGTCCATCTTGGCATACCATGCCCTCGGAGCCTACTTGAGGCCATAAAGATATTTATTTAGTCGACAGACCAAAGAGGAATCCTACATAAATCCCTGGGGCTTCTCCATATAGATCTCCTTAGAGAGATCACCATGAAGAAATTCATTCTTCATGTCCATCTGATGGACTTCCCATCCCTTGGATGCTGCAATGGCAAGTGCCAAACATATGGAATCCATATTCGCTACTGGAGCGAAGGTTTCATCATAGTCAATGCCATGCACCTGTTGAAATTATTTGGAAACAAGCCTGGCTTTGTATCTTCTAATCTATCCATCCAATGCGCTCTTGGTCTTGTAGACCCATATGCATCTGAAATTTTTCCTTCCAGGAGGAAGGGGAATCAGATCCCTAGTCTGGTTCTCGAGGAGGGAGTTGTACTCCTCCTGCATGGTAGATTCCAAAAAGGGATTTCCAACAGCCTCTCCATAAGACTGTGGATCTAAAGACTAAACCAAGAAAATATCAATTCCTCCTAGTATCGGATGGATCACCAACAAGATCCCCTGCATCCTAAAGAGTAGTCTGGGCCAACTTGGGCCTCTGCTCTGGCTTTGCATATACATATGGATGCACTGAATTTGCATATGACTGTATTGAATTTGTATCAGAATCCTCTGAATCCTATGAATTAGAACTCTCATCTAAAGAAGAGTCGACATGTGCATGCTCATCATATTGGACAGGTGGAATAATGAAGGTGTTTGCATGTGGCTGTTGACGTACATGCCAGACACTTTCCTCGAATTGGAAACTTCTCTCAATGATGAGATGATTTGAGGAAAGTTCAATAAGTATGCATCTCTTCACACCGTCGGGGTATCCAACAAAGATACACTCTGTGCTCTGTGGATCAAGTGCCTTCCTCTTTTCAGAGGGAATACAAGCCCATGCAAATGAAACAAAATTACGAAAGTGGGTCACTTTCGGTTTGAGGCCGCTCCAAGCGTCGTAGGGGGTCTTATCCTTGACAGATCTATGGGGAGATCTGTTTTGGATGTAGGTTGCAAAATTAAGTGCTTTGACCCATAGTCTTTGTGGTAGTGACTTTTCATGTAGCGTGCAATATGCCATCTCTTTTAGAGATCTGTTTTTCCGCTCAACAACTCTGTTTTGTTGTGGAGTATAGGGAACTATGTGTTGCAACTGAATCCATACCTCATGAAAAAGATACTGGATCTCATGATTGAGATACTCTCCCCCATTATTAGTTCGAAGGACTTTGATTTTCTTTCCGGAGTGTGTCTCAACAAGGGCTTTGAAATCTTTGAGGTGTTGAAAGACCTCAGATTTTTGCCTGAGAAAGTAAGTCCATGTGAAACGTGAGAAATCATAAAAAAAAATGAGAACATACCTCACTTTGTTGATTGATGGATGTGGAAAAGGGCCCATGAGGTCATTGTGGATCATATTTAAAGGAGAGGAAGCTCTCCGAGTCTTTCCTTTGTCGAATTTCTCTTAAGGGTGTTTTCCAAGAACACATCCCTCACAGATTCCTTTGGAGAAATGGATGTTAGGTAGACCATAAACCAATTTTTTCTTGCTAAGATGTTGCATATATATGAAATTCAAATGCCCGAACCTTTTGTGCCATATCCTACTACTTTAATCAACATGGGTAAGCAATAAAATAGAATCTAGTTCAATAAATTCAGAAAATGTATACAATCTAGATTGATGATTTACCTCATCGGTAGAAACCCTGGAATTGGTTTGCATGTCATATATTTCCATTGCATTAGGTGTGAATATGAATTTATTTTTGGTGCCATAATTCATCATCCGATACACGAAGATAACATTGACGGAAATTTTGGGAACGTGGAACACATTCTCAAAGATTTCGTTGGTGAGTTCAATCCTTCCTTTGCCGATGACCTCAACTGGAGAGTTGTCCTCCATCTGAATAGGAGGAACTTTGAATGCATTCAATGAAGAATAGACTTATTTTTTGGCATCCATGTGATGTGATGCTCCCGAATCTATGATCCAAGCATCAGGAGGAGTTGATGGCAATCAAAGCATGGCTAGAATTACCTTTCTTAGGATTCTAATCTTCTGGATTCTTATTCTTGGCACCCTTGGGGATGCGATCTCCAAGGTTATTTTGCTGAAGTATTTGAGTCATTAGATCTATTTTTTTCTACATGCATGCGGATTCTGGATGGAATCCTTTATGGAAGTATGTGCATTTCTCCCCTTTTCTTCCCTTTCCACCTTTGGATCTGAAGGCATTGGTGAAGGGTTTTGAGTACCCTTCCTTCTTCGGATTTGCATGATATTTCATTTTGTCTTTATCTTTATATTTCTGATATTTATGGCTTCCATCTTGCACAGTAAGTGCAAGCACCTTTGGGCCTTTGATTTTTCCCATGTTGATGAGCTTGGTTTGCTCTTGTGTCAGGGATTCGATAAATTTCTCAAGAGAAGACATCTTCTAGGTGGCTCCAGAGGCAAATTTGACTGAATGGAATGTGGATACGAACACAGAGAATTAAGGACCAATTTTGGAGAGAATGGTGAGAACCATTTGTTTCTCCTCCTTAGATTTATCAACCCCGCAAGCTTTGAGTTGCGACAATAAATCCTTGTATTTTGTAAATAAATCTTGGAGATTGTCGAAGCTTTTTGGATCCAATGTGAGAAATTCCACCTCAAGCATGTGTCCCCTCATATCATATTGTTTTCCTAAGAGCCATTCCAAGGTGGTCCAGACTTCATTAGGGGTTTTACAGGAAGATATGTGAAAAAGGAGACCGGGAGAGATGAGACTGCAAATTTTTCCGAATGCTTCATCCATTCGATTTGGATACTTGGATTTTTCTATGGCTGATGTCAGTTCTGTCTCTATGTTCAAGGTTCTTTTGTAAAATCATCTGGTTCATAGATGCATAATTATTCTCTCCTTCCATGCAAAGTAATTGTATGGTGTAAGAATGAATTCTTTTGGGAATTCCATTTTTTCACTGTCTTCAATCTTTGGTACCTGCAAAAAAAATTTGGTGTAGCTTTTCCTTAGTAGTCCGTTGGCTCTGATACCATGTAAATGTGTTGAAACTGAACATAATACATCTAGCTAGAAAATACCACACACATTTGTGGAGAGAAATTGAGAAAGAAGAGGCAAGAGAGAAAGAATAGAAGAATTCTCATTAACCATAATAAATAATGAATAATTTACACATGATATACTCTGAATTATCATATATCACAACAACTATTAAGTTCCCTTATGTTACCTGGATACACATATTTATACTCAATATTCAGTTACAAGGTAGTTCTAACTGTCTAACTACCTAGGTCGGTTGACTCGACTGACTGGTCAAATGACTTACAAACTCGACTACATTCTTAGATGACTATCTATTTAATTTGGTCNCTTCTTTCTCGACCAACAGATAGGCTCAGAACCAAGAATGAGTGAGTAACTAGATTTGGACTTGCAATCAGTGAACCCGATGAGATCTAATGTAGAGTCTGTTGCATAGTGAATCCCAAAGGTGATGGTGCCATGTACATATCGAAGGATACATTTTGAAACCTTCCAAAGTATCTCATGCAACTCTTGCATGAACTTGGAAACTACACCAACTGCATATGAGAGGTCTGGTCTGGAGTGTGTGAGATACAATAAGCTCCCCACTAGATGTCTATACAGTGTGCTGTCAACCAGTGGAGTCTCCCTGCCATCCTCAAGTTTGACTCTTGATAGAAAATGAGTTAGAGGAGACTTACAGTCTGTCATGTGAAATCTCTCAAGGAGATATCGTGCATACTTGCTGCCTGATGCATCCTGATTGATATCGAGTCTAAGGAAGAAGTGTAGAGGACCCATGTCCGTCATCAAAAGCATGTCATGTAGAATCCTCTTGACTGCAACAATCGTTGAAGTCGAGCAACCGATGATCAAAAAATAATCAACGTACATAAATAAGAGTAGAAGTGAATCAACCATCCTGAGCATGTAGACATTTGGGTCTGATTTACAACGTACAAAGTTATTTGACGATAGGTAGGAGTCCATCTTGGCATACCATGCCCTCGGAGCCTACTTGAGGCCATAAAGATATTTATTTAGTCGACAGACCAAAGAGGAATCCTACATAAATCCCTGGGGCTTCTCCATATAGATCTCCTTAGAGAGATCACCATGAAGAAATTCATTCTTCATGTCCATCTGATGGACTTCCCATCCCTTGGATGCTGCAATGGCAAGTGCCAAACATATGGAATCCATATTCGCTACTGGAGCGAAGGTTTCATCATAGTCAATGCCATGCACCTGTTGAAATTATTTGGAAACAAGCCTGGCTTTGTATCTTCTAATCTATCCATCCAATGCGCTCTTGGTCTTGTAGACCCATATGCATCTGAAATTTTTCCTTCCAGGAGGAAGGGGAATCAGATCCCTAGTCTGGTTCTCGAGGAGGGAGTTGTACTCCTCCTGCATGGTAGATTCCAAAAAGGGATTTCCAACAGCCTCTCCATAAGACTGTGGATCTAAAGACTAAACCAAGAAAATATCAATTCCTCCTAGTATCGGATGGATCACCAACAAGATCCCCTGCATCCTAAAGAGTAGTCTGGGCCAACTTGGGCCTCTGCTCTGGCTTTGCATATACATATGGATGCACTGAATTTGCATATGACTGTATTGAATTTGTATCAGAATCCTCTGAATCCTATGAATTAGAACTCTCATCTAAAGAAGAGTCGACATGTGCATGCTCATCATATTGGACAGGTGGAATAATGAAGGTGTTTGCATGTGGCTGTTGACGTACATGCCAGACACTTTCCTCGAATTGGAAACTTCTCTCAATGATGAGATGATTTGAGGAAAGTTCAATAAGTATGCATCTCTTCACACCGTCGGGGTATCCAACAAAGATACACTCTGTGCTCTGTGGATCAAGTGCCTTCCTCTTTTCAGAGGGAATACAAGCCCATGCAAATGAAACAAAATTACGAAAGTGGGTCACTTTCGGTTTGAGGCCGCTCCAAGCGTCGTAGGGGGTCTTATCCTTGACAGATCTATGGGGAGATCTGTTTTGGATGTAGGTTGCAAAATTAAGTGCTTTGACCCATAGTCTTTGTGGTAGTGACTTTTCATGTAGCGTGCAATATGCCATCTCTTTTAGAGATCTGTTTTTCCGCTCAACAACTCTGTTTTGTTGTGGAGTATAGGGAACTATGTGTTGCAACTGAATCCATACCTCATGAAAAAGATACTGGATCTCATGATTGAGATACTCTCCCCCATTATTAGTTCGAAGGACTTTGATTTTCTTTCCGGAGTGTGTCTCAACAAGGGCTTTGAAATCTTTGAGGTGTTGAAAGACCTCAGATTTTTGCCTGAGAAAGTAAGTCCATGTGAAACGTGAGAATTCATAAAAAAAAATGAGAACATACCTCGCTTTGTTGATTGATGGATGTGGAAAAGGGCCCATGAGGTCATTGTGGATCATATCTAAAGGAGAGGAAGCTCTCCGAGTCTTTCCTTTGTCGAATTTCTCTTAAGGGTGTTTTCCAAGAACACATCCCTCACAGATTCCTTTGGAGAAATGGATGTTAGGTAGACCATCAACCAATTTTTTCTTGCTAAGCTGTTGCATATATATGAAATTCAAATGCCCGAACCTTTTGTGCCATATCCTACTACTTTAATCAACATGGGTAAGCAATAAAATAGAATATAGTTCAATAAATTCAGAAAATGTATACAATCTAGATTGATGATTTACCTCATCGGTAGAAACCCTGCAATTGGTTTGCATGTCATATATTTTCATTGCATTAGGTGTGAATATGAATTTATTTTTGGTGCCATAATTCATCATTCGATACACGAAGATAAGATTGACGAAAATTTTGGGAACGTGGAACACATTCTCAAAGATTCCGTTGGCGAGTTCAATCCTTCCTTTGCCGATGACCTCAACTGGAGAGTTGTCCCCCATCTGAATAGGAGGAACTTTGCATGCATTCAATGAAGAATAGACTTATTTTTTGGAATCCATGTGATTTGATGCTCCCGAATCTATGATCCAAGCATCAGGAGGATTTGATGGCAATCAAAGCATGGCTAGAATTACCTTTCTTGGGATTCTAATCTTCTGGATTCTTATTCTTGGCACCCTTGGGGATGCGATCTCCAAGGTTATTTTGCTGAAGTATTTGAGTCATTAGATCTATTTTTTTCTACATGCATGCAGATTCTGGATGGAATCCTTTATGGAAGTATGTGCATTTCTCCCCTTTTCTTCCCTTTCCACCTTTGGATCCGAAGGCATTGGTGAAGGGTTTTGAGTACCCTTCCTTCTTCGGATTTGCATGAGATGTCATTTTGTCTTTATATTTATATTTCTGATATTGATGGATTCCATCTTTCACAGTAAGTGCAAGCACCTTTGGGCCTTTGATTTTTCCCATGTTGATGAGCTTGGTTTGCTCTTGTGTCAGGGATTCGATAAATTTCTCAAGAGAAGACATCTTATAGGTGGCTCCAGAGGCAAATTTGACTGAATGGAATGTGGATACGAACACAGAGAATTAAGGACCATTTTTGGAGAGAATGGTGAGAACCATTTGTTTCTCCTCCTTAGATTTATCAACCCCGCAAGCTTTGAGTTGCGACAATAAATCCTTGTATTTTGTAAATAAATCTTGGAGATTGTCGAAGCTTTTTGGATCCAATGTGAGAAATTACACCTCAAGCATGTGTCCCCTCATATCATATTGTTTTCCTAAGAGCCATTCCAAGGTGGTCCAGACTTCATTAGGGGTTTTACAGGAAGATATGTGAAAAAGGAGATCGAGAGAGATGAGACTGCAAATTTTTCCGAATTCTTCATCCATTCGATTTGGATACTTGAATTTTTCTATGGCTGATGTCAGTTCTGTCTCTATGTTCAAGGTTCTTTTGTACAATCATCTGGTTCATAGATGCATAATTATTCTCTCCTTCCATGCAAAGTAATTGTATGGTGTAAGAATGAATTTTTTTGGGAATTCCATTTTTTCACTGTCTTCAATCTTTGGTACCTGTAAAAACTTTTTGGTGTAGCTTTTCCTTAGCAATCCGTTGGCTCTGATACCATGTAAATGTGTTGAAACTACACATAATACATATAGCTATAAAATACCACACACATTTGTGGAGAGAAATTGAGAAAGAAGAGGCAAGAGAGAAAGAATAGAAGAATTCTCATTAACCATAATGAATAATGAATAATTTACACATGATATACTCTGAATTATCATATATCACAACAACTATTAAGTTCCCTTATGTTACCTGGATACAGATATTTATACTCAATATTCAGTTACAAGGTAGTTCTAACTGTCTAACTACCTAGGTTGGTTGACTCGACTGACTGGTCAAATGACCTACAAACTCGACTACATTCTTAGATGACTATCCTTTTAATTTGGTCGACTGTTGTGTCTAGTCGACAGGGTCGAATCTCCCCTCCGACATCTCCCCCACACCCAATTCCTTCTTTGTCCCAAAGAAGAGGGAGATTGACATTTTATAATGAAGAAATATGTAACATATATATTTCATATATTATGTTTAAAATAATTAAAATGCAAAGTCATGCTCTTTTGCATAAAGAGACATGAATTTACCCAATTATGTGTATATATACACGTTTTGTATACTAAATTTATCATCAAATAAAATAATAATAAATATTATATAAATACATTTCTTGTGTGTTTGGATTTCATCGTTCTAGTTGGTATTAGAGAGGTTCTGTTTCATTCGCACTCCCATCTATGAACTCACACAATCCCTCTTGAATGCACTCCCACTTCCACTCCCACACAATCCCTCTCCCATTCCTCCCACTCCTATCCGCACTCCCTCAAGATCTCCAAACCTGCAACCTCCATTCGCCTTGCCCTCAACTCACAAAACTCCATTCACCTCGCCATCCATTTACCCTCAGCTTGCCTCTCCACTCTCGATTCTCCCTCAACTCACCGCCCTCCATTCCAAATTCCATTCACTTCGGCCCTCCATTCTAATTCACCCATTTTACCCCCATGATTTCACCCTCTTCTTTCTCCATTTCGATGACTTTCATCACTTCTTCCCTCCATTCCGATTCACCCATTACTCCCTCCTCATTCTCCATCTCCAGGATTTTAATCTTCGTCCTCATCCAAATCTTAATTCTCCCTTCTACTACCATACCTTTCTATATATTTAATATTAAAATATTAAATACATATATTAAAATATTAAATATTAAACATAATACATATTTAATACATATT
>JZKD02S1960137.1:26510-40939 GCA_000966675.3 Picea glauca | reverse complement strand
AAGCTGGAAGCAGAAGTTGTGAATCTTAGAAAGAAGGTTGAGAAGTCAAACACCCAAATCAAGTTCTTGAACAGTTCCATGATCCTGGATGAGATCTTGGATAGTCAGAGGTCACCAAATGACAAATCCAGTATTGGATACAACAAGGAAGAAATCAGTACTCCTAAGAAGTCTAACACATGTCTTTCATCTGTAAAAAGGGAAAGTAGGTATGACTAAGGTTCCTCAAATTCAAAGAATGAAAGCAATACTGCAATATTTAGAAGATCAGATCAAGGAAGACAACTAAAAGCTACTCATACACTTCAAAGTAAGCTTAGACGAGAGACGCCTTCACGGATGAATCAAAGCAGGTATGAGAGTGTTTGTAATGATTTTTTATTATGATGAATATGGTCATAAAAGCCTTGGATTGTAGGCATCAAGGAAGAAAAATGAAGTTGATGTAATAGAAGATCAGAGAAGAGTAACAAGGGGTGTCATTCAACTATGACAAGAAAAGGTTGATGAAGGAGTCCCAGTAAGAGAGGTGAGCAATATTGAGTCTGTTACAGAGGACACGGCTGAAGCTGAAGATGAACAGGTTCAAGAATCAAAAGGAGAAGACTATGAGTTAGATACAAATACTCTGCAGGACTCAAATAAGAGAACCCATCCTGTAAGGGGAAGTTTGTGTTGGTTGAATATCTGATACCTCTGAAAGGTACTACAACAGCTCATGGGGAGCATGTTTTCTTTGACATTGATGTCAAAGAGGGAGAAAAGGAGTGGTCTGGATGCTATAGTTGGAGGTCCAAAGAGATTAGTGCAGTCGTTCATGGTTGCCATCAATGCCAAAGGGGGAGACTGTTGGCATGTTTACAGACAGAGTGTGCTTGTCATTGATGGCAAGAACAACAACGACGATGGCATGTCTACAGGCAAGAACAACAACAACGATGGTATGATTACTGGTAGAGTGTGCAATCCAAGCTCAAGAGGAATAGCCCAGAGTTGCACACAGAGTGCAAGTGTGTGTCGGGGCTGAGGTTAATTCCATTACCAAAGATAAGGAGAGATAGCATTCTCAGAAATGCAGACGAGACCCTAAGTCATCAGGACTTGTAGAACCTTTGACACTTAGAAATTCTTCCAAGTCAGGAGGATGCGTAAGCTCGGAAGGAGGAGTGAAAGTGGTCGTTGGATCACCAATCCCGAATACCCGATGTCTGTTAGATCAAAATCCAGTGACCAGAGGAAGCGTAGAGGAGAAGTACAGATCTGATCCGTTGGATCTGAGCACCGAGGACCATCAGCCATCGGATTCAGTATAACTGCAAAGAGGATAATGGCTGAGAGCCATCCTCCAACTCCGCGAAATGCGAAATCACGATGAGATTTGAACCGTTGGATCTAGAGGACACGTGTGAGAGATCAACATTTCGCTGACTCGTGAACCGGAAAAGTCAAAGGTAAGAGTTGTAGGAACTCGCGATATCCAAATTCGCGAGTTGATCTAGACCGTTAGATCATGGGGAGTTGTGAGCCGTTGATCTGACGCTCACAAATTTCGGGAAGGCAGGAAGCAAATACCCCAAGAGTTGGGAGTCGTAGTAATCCTAGTTGTTCATCTGGGAAGGACACGTGGCAGCCGATAAAGAAGATTCGCAGAATTGTGAAGTCTGAGTTCGCGATATAGATCACAGTCGTTGGATAGAGGAATGTTGAGGGCCATTGATTTGGAGCAAGTTTCGGAAAATTGGGAGTCGAGAGAAGGGAGGTGAGTAGTCCTCCAACTTCACGAAACATGAAGTCCCGATAAGATGTGGACCATTGGATCACAGAGGGCTGTGGACCGTTGATTTGACACAGAGTATTTCAGATATCGGGAGTTGGAAGAGTCAGGGTTGTCTCAAGTTCAAACACCCGACACGCGAGGTCGCGATATTGATCACAACCGTTGGATCGAGGAATGTTGAGGGTCGTTGATCTGGAGCAAGTTTCGAAAAATCAGAAGTCATGAGAAGGGAGGTGAGTAGTCCTCCAACTCCACGAAACACGATGTCCCGACGAGATTTGGACCGTCGGATCTGGAGATCAGACAATGACTGTTAGATCATGGCAGGCCATGTTAGCAAGGACACGTGGTAGACCATGTTAGCAAAGACACGTGGCAGACCATGTCAGCAAAGACACGTGGCGTAATCAAACAATGACAAGTTTCAAGTTGATTCGACATTTCAGGTACGTGGAAATCACAAATTCGAGTGACACGTGGCAGCTGCTCGGCTCGTGACACGTCATCGAGTGATGCAAGAGTTACGTCACTCTGGGAGATTTGATTCGAGATTTTTACCACTACTACTCACCCAAAGACCCAAAGTCCCGAAGGCCGAAGTCTCGGAGCAGAGGATAGCCGTTGGATTAAAGAGGACACACGTCGATAGATTGTCATCTCCGGGAAAACGCGAAGGAGAAAGATTTGAGATTGTCGAAGTGTCGAAGTGAACGAGGATCGTTGATTCGAGGAGGACACATGGTAGGAATCTATGGACTCCGAGTGAAATACTCCGGAAGCAAACAAGAGTTTGAGAATTGAAATCTCTGAAGTCGAGAGATCCGAAGGAGATCTCGACCATTGATCCGAGAGGGACACGCGTCATTGGATCTTCCAGGTGAAATACTTCGGGAGCAAACGAGAGTTTGAGAATTGAAATCTCTGAAGTCCGGGGACCCGAAGGAGATCTCGACCGTTGATCCGAGAGGGACACACGTCGTTGGATCGTGGACTCCGGGTGAAATTCTTCGAGAGCAAACGAGAATTTGAGAATTGAAAGTCCCGAATGCGAGACTCGCGGAGGAGATCTTGATCGTAGATTAAGGAGGACAGATGTCAACAGATCTTCCATTCCAGAAGATATCCAGTCAGCAACGACAGGGTTTGCGAGTTGAAACTCCTGGAGCCCGGATCATGAAGGAAACCTCAGTCGTTGATGGATGAATGAGAGATCTGGTTCACAGACTTGAGAGGACAGATCTGAACCATCCGTTCAAGAGCACCGTCAAGATCGTAAGATCGAAGGTCATGCTCCATTGCGCGGCCAGAACATGCTCAGGCCTTAACTTTTCGTAAGCGGGCCGCAATCGAAACCACGGTTTTGGAGAAAATACGCATGGAGGCTCATAGTGAATTGCGGGGCGAAAAGCGGGTTGCCCTCAAACCGCTTATGGACACGCTCGAAATCGCGTGGTCACATGAAGTTCATAGCCCAAGGTCATATCGTGAAAAGGAGCTAGCGCTCACTAAACAGAGCTCGAGAAGTGCCTTTAGAATAGGCACATGGTCACCGTTAGAGGTCACGTGAAGGAAGGGGCTTAGAAGCCAAAGAAGCCATAATTGACTGGTTGTAACTGCCAGAACTGAGTGATTTTATCGACCAGAGAACTCGAGGAGTTGCAAGGTGATTGCCAGAGAAGCTGAAGAGTCTCGAGGTAACTGCCAGTGGAATGAAGACTCATCATAGAGACGATTGACAGATGGAAAAGTGTCGAAGACTGTAACTGCCAGAGAAGCCAAAGAATCTCAGCATAACGACCATTCATGATGAACAGACTGGGCATAACTGCAGAGAATACAAAGAGTTGCGAGGATGATCTAACAGAGGACTGAGTAGGATAAATATACGCAGAACAAAGAAGAGATGGTTGCTTTAGTGGAGAGGTATTCATGCGGGTAAAAGCATGCATTGTGCAGCTGTTGAAATGCACATAAGAGGCATAGCGCATTGAACAAAAATGCATATCTGAGAGAGGAAGAAAAAGCCTAGGTGGGCATACAGAGACAGAGCAGAAGATCAAAAAGCTCAAGAAGATGTGAGCAGGAAGACACTAATGCAAGCAGAGCAGAGCAGTGTAGAAGAACAGTGATGAGACTGGTAAGCCATTGATAAATACTATATCAGTGTGATAAATTTATGAGAAGCAAAGATTTATATTTCAGGGTGGTAGGGAGGTGCTAGGGAGGACTGTTGTCCTTAGAGTTTCAAGTGGGTGCTTGAACACATGGGGTTGTAGCTTCCATCTGGTTGTAGCCAGAAAAACCAGGGTGACAGGGTGGTGCAAGGGAGAATTATTGTTCTCTGTTATACAGGTTGGTGCCTATGTGACTGGAAGTTGGTGCTTCCATCCAGTTGGTGCTGGAACACTTAGGGAGTTGGTGCTTCCTTCTAGTGGGTGCTAGAGAAACCAGGGAGTTGGTGCTTCCTTCTAGTGGGTGCCAGAGAAACCAGAGAGTTGGTGCTCTCAACAAGTTGCAACTTGCAGAACATAGGTGGTAGCCTCATAATGAGTTGGGCTCATAAGAATGATAATGTACATAAAATAAAGATTACTTATCATATCAAGAAGAAGTGGTTTTTCCCTTTATGGGTTTCCTAAGGAAATATCTGTCTCTGTATATTTCATGTGTGTGATTGATGTTGAATATTCTATTGCTTACCTCCCTGCACTATTGTGATTGTCATTGAGTGCATTGTAAAGAGTTTAAAAGAAGCATAATTGTTTAAGCATGGTAACAACTGATTCACCCCCCGCCTCTCAGTTGTCCAACAATCTACACTATCGCAGGAGTCTGGTTCTCTATTTGAAGGGAACCCGACTGTAATAAAGATCCGGATAACGAAACACCTTTTTTTATTAACATTTACACCTTCCCCTTTTGCCGTCGAAAAAACACTCAACTCCAAAAGAGATCTCTCACCCACTTGGCCACTCACCAGATCTCCCGTATTCCACTTGTCAGCTAGATCCACCAACGAATCAACAAGTTCATTGCCCGAAAAATTGTTTGACAAATCCTCCCGAAAGGTCTATAACTTAACTATTATGAAAAAACTTATTGAAACCATAGTACTGTTGGTACTTTCTTTCCACAATTTTCAAATATATACTATTGATATTCTAAAACATATTTAATATCACAGTCTTGTTTTTTTTTTTTTAATGTGGTTCACGACACTGAAGAACAATAGCTCGTTACGTCCACAAAAAACCCCTCAACAACATGAGCAACATACTCAACAACTAGAGTANTTTTTTTTTGAATGTGGTTCACGACACTGAAGAACAGTAGCTCGTTACGTCCACAAAAAACCCCTCAGCAACATCAGCAACATACTCAACAACTAGAGTATCTTATAGACCCATTAAAGGCATCACATGTCACTTACAAAGATTTGAACCCGGGTGGGGAGGATAACAACCATTCCTTCAAACCACCCAAGCTACATTCAATGGACTATATCACTCTCTTACTTAAATTAGAAAACAAAACAATTTATTTATATTATTATTAATAAATAATAAATTAACATTTAATATATAACTAATTAATAATATAGATTATATATAAATATATAATATTAAATTAATAGTTATAGGGTATTGTGCTTGGAGAAGTGAGTTGCTTGTAGTATCTAAGTGAGAAGATGTATTGAAAAAATTGATATCCTATCTTAAATTAAAAAAGAAATAATAATAATTGTAGTGAGAAAGTCCACATGTACTATATAACTCACTCTAAAATGGTTTGTGGATAAATTTTATAAATTAAAATAAAAAAAATGATTAAAATTTAATTAATGAAAATTATATATTATAATAATAATAAAATATATTTATTTTATTTTAGATTTTTGAAACAATGAGAGATTGGATTTTTAAGATATTTTTTTATTTTTTTTAATTATTTTCAACTATAATATAAGTATATTTTTGGAAAATGATAATTAATTGTATTTTTTTTTATTAATTTTGGTTATATTTTTTAGTCAAATTTTCTTTAAATCTGGAAAAAATCAATGTAATTGCAAATTTAAATTTTTAATGTTTAAGTGGTTTTTCACATAGTTGAATTCATTTATACATTTAAAAATACAATTTAAGTAACAAAAAAAATTGCAATTTTACCAATAATTATATTTTAAAAATCTAATAATAATTAGAGAAAATGATAAAAAACATAGAACATTTAAACTAAATCCAATCCAATGATATTAAACCAAGTTTAACATACAATAAAAATAACTATTTTAAAAAATCAATCTTACAATTTGTGAAACATACAATAATAAAGATATCCAACTCTAAATCTCTTACATTAAGTTCAAAACACTTAACCACTTAAAAAAAATATCCAACTCTAAATCTCTTACAGTAAGTTCAAAGCACTTAACCACTTAAATTAATTTACTAAAGCAATTATCACAGATTTTACTTTTTATATTAAAAATTATTTTATTTTATATATCAAAAATAAATTAAAAAATAAAAATAAATTAAACTCCATTTTTTAAAAACAAAACAACGAAACAAAATTTCAAATCCATTAAATCCAGGAACTGCTATACTAGGCTGCGCAAAAGTTCAGTAAGTTCATGACCTGGAGCATTTTGCCACCCAAACCCCCAAAATGTAACTTCATTAGTACGGGCTGAGGAGGAGCTTACCTTGCAATGTGGTGTGGGGTCTCCCAATGTCTAGGCAATTTCCTCCAGTGAGATTCAAAGGGAGGGAAACAGAAGGAGGCACATATATTTCAATAGAGTGAGTGAGTGGGCTGGAAAGGAATTTTGCACGCCAAAAGGATCCTAAAGCCTTCTTCAAATGGCTTCAAAGATGGCGAGGTGGAAAGCCGCTCGATACAAGGTGAGACCGATGGCGAGGTGGAAAGCCGCAGCCCAGGCTCGATACAAGGTGAGACCCCTTTTTCTCTGTACTAGTTCAAAATTCAAGCCGGTTTCAGAGAATTTCATGCAAGTTCGGAGTGAAAATGCAAGTTATGCGTATATGAAGAGTGAAATTGCTGTGGTTGGGATTTTCGGTTTTGATCGGAATATGTATATATATTTTTGCTGAAAAAGAAATTTAACCATCCGAATAATCTTCGAAGGTGGCGAACTTAAAGAGCAACTTCAGGATCAAAATGGGTATTGATCTCCGTGACTTAACACAGTTCCCTCCTTGACTAAACCTGGCATGACCATCGATATTCTTTTATCTTAAACAAAACTGCATCCATCTTAAACAAAACTGCATCCCAACTAGAGATAATCGATGCCTGGTTGGGTTACAATGCCATACAAAATTCATGTTTTTGAAACACAATTCAAAAGGCCCAGGAAACAGAATCTTATCACACCCTAAGGTCAGTAGACATATCATGCCAAAAGGACTCCTGTCCATACAGCCTACCAAAGACTTACTAAGAGACCAGAGCGATAAGATAAAGACGAAAGAAGTGGAGATGTTTCGAATATATCCCATGCGTGAGGTGGTGGGGTCCCATCTGTCTCTTTGGCTGCACTTTGAGCCAAAATATCTTCCAACCACGCTGCGAGACTTGGCTTCCACAGGTCATTTTCCCCTAACTGACTTGTCCGAAATTGAAGTACTCTCTCTATATGTTTTCGAGGAAACAATGTTGGATCTCCTCTATTGTTTCTTACTGAGAAAAGGTTGCCGTTATAAGTCAGCACACAACCAACAACAGGGATTCACAGGTGGAGAATGCCCTCCCAAGTTTGAACCTGGGTTATTGTGGCAGCAACCGCTCCAGGTTGCCATTAGACCACAGCTTGATGAATTATCACTACCTCTAGGTGCCCGCATGGCACATTATGGGGTCAGAGAAGCTTTTAACTTTCCCTCATTATTATTGGTGGGCTAAGTCACTTGACACGATCCGACACGTGAAATTTGGACCCCAAAAAAATAGGACATGGAGGACATGTTTATATATATATATATATATATATATATGAAATTTTTTGAAAATTACACATACAAAAATGAAATTTAGACATAAAGATTCATATTTTGTTAGAAACTAGAGGATTCTTAGATTTACATGATACAAAACCTTAAACATGTAACATAAATGATAAATCATGATTCATTATACATTGTAACATCAATGATGATCAAATAACAAACATTGAGCACACAAGAAATTAGAACCATAAGCTGCAACATTCTCATTAAGTCATCAAAATCAAAATTTATTACAACGTATAGATACTAGATAGTAATACCGAGTCAGAGTCACTAATACTATAGGTGGGAATGCCAATGGCAAATACAAAATAGCCATAGGGTAGATACTAGAACCGTAGATGGAAGAATTGTTAGGACCTAGTAGTACTAGTCCTCCATGACATAATCATCAAAATCAACATCACCACCACTGCTCTCTCCTCCATCCTCCTCCTCTATATCAAATGCAGTCTGTGCATTTGTTGGTGTGGAGAATGACCCCTCAAGAGAATCACCATCATCAAAAGTGACTGGCTTTAGCACTAGTTCATTAAGATCCAAGTTGGCTAATGCCAACTCAACATTGCTGTCTAAACCCATATCATCATGAAACACATCCCACATCTTTTTCTTTCCCTTCAACCACTCTTTTCTTTGCCTATAAATAAGACGGAGATTGGTGTGCACATACACCATTGTCTCTGCCTTGGACTACACAAGCCTGCTCTTCTTCAAACTGTACAAATTCCCATATGTGCTCCAATTCCTCTCGCAACAAGAGGATGGAATAACTTGAGAGAGGAGCCTCATGGCTAACTTATGTAGAAGAGGGCATGTTGCCCCATGAGTTACCCACCAAGCATAGGGCTTCTTAGCCCCCCTGTCTCTGAGCACATCATAGCCTCCAAATCTCCTAGCGCCAGTGGAAAACTTTGTGAAGCCCTCCTCCTCCTCATCAAGGCATGCTCTATTCTGATATATCCATCTAAATGCATCCTTCCTCCCTTGTGAAATCTCACCATTCATGTGAGGAGGGAATCTGCGTGAAGGCCCACAATTGAGCCAATCATTAGTATAGTATTTGGGATTCAATGAGTGAGCCAAGCAATGCAAAGGTGTGCAATTCTTATCCCACTTGTCGATAAGAATATCTTGTATGGTGGTGAATAGGGTCTCTGTCGATGTCCCATACTCAAGGTACTCATGCTCTAAAACAACGGTCTTCACAGACTCAATCATGAAATCCCACCCTTCATAAACCTCTCCTAGGATGGGATGGTCCTTGTCTACAAACCACAACAAAGAGATGATAGGGTCCATGATCTTAATGGTAAGATCTACCCTCTCCCACAAACCATCATTTAACATTGTATCCTTGACCCTTTTTGAAGAAGCTTGATCTGTCTTTCTCCAAAGAGACCAATATCCTGAAATAACCATGGCCCCAAGAGCGCTCTTGACCTCCGTCATCCTCTTAAGCATGATGAATGAGGAGGCAAACCGAGTATCTGCAATCTTCAACAATGATAGATGTGTGTATGCTCTGTAGATTGTGAGGGCATTTGTATGGTTTTGTACAAAATTGCGGAAATGACGTGCATCCTCAATAAGATTTTCCATCCATGTCACTTCCGCAACAATAGATTTAAGTGCTAAATTCAAAGAATGAACAATGCAAGGTGTCCAAAATAAGACTTTCCATCCACGCCACTTCCACAACAATAGATTTAAGTGCTAAATTCAAAGAATGAACAATGCAAGATGTCCAAAATATTTGTGGATATTTAGCTTCCACAATCATGCCAGCAACCTTGCAAACAGGTGCATTATCTGCAATAATTTGCACACAAGAATCAACACCTGCATCTTCAATAACCTTAATGAACAACTCACCCATATATTGTGCATCCTTGTATTTTCCAAGAGCATCCACTGCTTTTAAGAAATCTGCTCCATTCAGGGAAGACACCATGAAATTGATGAGTGGATGGCATGCTGCATCTATCCAGCCATTGGAAACAATACTAACACATGTTGAGGGCCATGATGATTTGATAGGCTGTAGGATTTTATCCACCTCCTTCTTTGCCTTAACCAACAATGTGGTTCTAAGCTTTTCTGAATTAGGAGGCACATATCCGATTGGAGCCTGATCAATTAGAGCTCTACACATCTCAAGAAACAAAGGAGACCGTGCAACATTGAAGGAAATGAAGTTGAGATAGAAAAATAAACCAACGGTAAGATCAACCTCTTCTCGCTTCTCTCGCTGAAATATCTTGTCCATTGGACTAACTGCCCCCTTCTTTCTTGCTTTTTGAGTTGCACTCCCACTCCCAAATTTAAAATTGCTAGATGGCTTCTTCAAGAATGGAAGGGGATCATCATTTTGGCTTTTCTTGGATGCTGCTGCCACCTTTTCCAAGCCAACAACGTCCTCTTTCTCCATTTCTCTTCGTTTGGATGGACTCACTGATTTACATGCTCCAAGTCCACAAGTCTGCCCCAACAAATGGCCCTTAACTTGGTAATAGGTGTTTGCAAATTTATTATGGCAAAAACCACATGTCCACAAAACATTCCCTCCCCCCTTTAACTTGGCCCCAACTCCTTGTTTCCCTGTAACATACTTCCACAATGGATATTTGCTGTCTTGACCCTGCTGTTTTGCTGTAGTGATTTTTTCAACATTAGAAGCTTCACTTGCAGCTCCACTTGCAACAGATGGGACACTAAAAGAGGGTGTTGAAGTTGTAGGAGGGGGGGTATCACCAACATTGGGATTCTTCCCTTTCCTTTGCCCTTTTCTTGTTGCCTTTGATGATTGAGCCATTATTTCTGTTGAAGGAGGAAGAAAAATCACTGTTGTAGGAAAAAACTTGCAGTCTGGTAGTCAAATCCACTTACCAACACTTGGAGTCACTTCAAACCTGCACAAAACCCTCTTAGCAACTCACTAAAATCGCCAACAACGCCAACTTGTTCAAGAAAGAATGAAAAATGAATGGGAAAATCGCTTTTTAGAGGGTGCATATCTCTTAAAACCTGTGACACGTGTCCATAAATCATGATATGTGCGAGATTCGTATCAGATACGAATCCTCACGAATTCGTGCCACCGGATTCGCGACAYGGAGCCCAAAATGGACGCGTCATGTTTCATAGTCGGTGGGTGTCGAGACCTTGTGTGTGTGAGAGGGAAGGTGTTTGACCTCGTGGAGTTGGTTTAGCTCCAYCATCAAAAGGGCTTAATAGATGTTTGACAGATCAGATTGGTCTAAGTAGAAGTTAGTATGATATTTTATCCTTTTATAAGTAGGTTATGCAACACRAATATTATCCACCTCGTAGGCTATGCAACAAAAACATTACCTAACCCGTAGACTGTGCAACAAAAATGCTTTCGCTAGGATTTGAACCAAGGTCATCCTTACTGCAATTGCTCTGTTAATGCTAGACCACAGCCTGACAGGCATATATTAATGGTTAGGAAGGGATTTTTATTCATAGACGGGGATTTACACAAAGGTGAAGTACATGGTTGCTTCCCAGACATATCCAGAGATCTGAAAGGGATCTTCTGATTTTCCAATCTTTTTTTGTTTTGCAAGACTTTAAATAGTAATAAAAATACTCTCCAAAGATTCTAAAAAAACTACAGATTCCAAGTTTACAGAATTCAGAAAATGCCTCCCTGAATGCTCCTATGCAAGTTGATATTAAAGAGGCTATATATTCAAAATTGACACTACTCCAGATAGAGCCGGTATTCACACCAACTCACATTAACGTATTACTGTAGCAGAAATGAGGTAACATTGAGGTGATGCCCGACCTTTGGATTTAAAGCTGATTACTAAATGTGTAAATGCCATTATATGCCACCTCATCTCCTAGATATGCATAGAGCGCCTTCTTCCAATCTCTATATGTCTCCTTGATCATGGAGTCCATGTCATATGATCTTGAAGCCTTTTGGAATGATGCTAGGTTGATAAGCCAGTCTGCAACCTGGTTTGCTGTCTTATGAACACAAACAAATTTAACTGCTTTGAAGGCCTGCGCTGCATTACTACACCATTGCATAATACCCTTGCTCTCCCATGAAGGGCCTATAGCTCACCTATTAAGCATATCTACCACCAATTTGGAATCATCCTCAGAAATAACATGAGTGGCTTTCAATTTTAGGGCTTTGGAGATTTCAATGAATAAAGCTAGGCTTTCCGCTTTGTTGTTTGAAGTATGAACCATGAGGGATGAAATTGAAAAAACTTTCAATCAAGTGGCCTTCATGATTTTTGATCACTTATTCTGAGCTTGCTAGATTGGGGTTCCTTTTCGAGGCTCTGTGAAAATCTATCTTTATCCATCCTTCCTCAGGGGGGCTTTCTATTCTTGAGTAAGATTGAGAGGTATTGAGGTCTGTTCTTTATGGTGTGGAGAGTAAAGGAGATTGAGTTTTTGAGAATATCCTCCTCTTCTACAGGGACGAGACTTGTTACCCCCTCACATCTAGGGATAACTAGAGGAGATTTTTCTCCTATGATCCACATTACAAACATCAGATCCACAAATGACATCCATGGTTGTCCACAGACAGATGACTGGTGATGCTTCCCACTTGTTGCTCTGCACACTCTCATTTGATGACTATGGTGCTTGACCCACATAAGGTAACTTGTTCAATACTTCATATTAAGTGTTAATGCCTCATGTACTTGCCGTGAAAGTAGTGATCAAGCGGTTGAGTTGGATAATGGATCATGATGCTCTAGATTTGTGCCTTTTTCCTTGTTTCACCTTGGTGGTTATTACCCCCTCCTAGATAAGTGTTGACACTCTTGGGTAGAGTTGTACTACTGGGTGGCTTGGATAGGGGTAGCGTGCCCATATCCCGATCCATACATAAGATTCTTCATTTTGCCCAATCTTCGTTGTCCCTGCTTTTGAGTTGGTAATCATATGTCACACATATAGGTTCTGTTACCCACCAAGTTGCACTAGAATGGACTTGCAGTTGAGCTGTCAAAGATTGAACAAATACTTGTTCAAAATTTAGAGTTCAGAAGTCCAGCCGGCCATTATGGCCCTTTTTCTGCCTTTTTACCGCATTTCCATACCCCTGCGGGGATTTGTAATAAGATGAATCTAGCATGATGAATTTATAAAATGCTTGGCCTCCTAGGACTTAATCATGAGTGCATCACTCTAGAGTGTTTTTTTTTACTTATTAATTATTTCTTGCTTGAATTAATTTTTAAGCGAGTTAGAATTTCTGAGTTTTTTCACTCATTTCTCCAAAATTGGAGTATGTACTAATGGTTAGGCCTTACCTTGGTCATCTAAGTCTAGTGTCTAATGAATATTACCATGCTAATCATCCTCCTAGAGTCTCATGGAAATGTGCTAAGTCCCCCTTAGGTTTTATAATATTTTATGCAAAAATAAAAAAATTTCCCGCAAAATTGGGATATTTTAATTGAAAATACGTCCTAAGTTAAATAAGTGGTACTAGGAGGCATTATATGCCTTGGGGGTATTTGTTTTCACATTCAAAATACCCACTTTACCTAAGTACCCACTTTGTGAGTGAAATTAGTGATTTTTAATCACTTAAAATTAATTTTACTCACAAAAGTCAAATAAAAGACATAAAAAAGACAAAAAATCAGCAAAGCTATTTTTTGGGAAAGATGTCGAGGACATGTTTTGACTTAACTCACCCTCCCTATGAGTGCACTGGGCCTTATTGGCATTTAAGAGAGAATAGTGGATGAGTTGGGTTAGTGAGGTGTCAAAGGGGAGGAGATCCCAAGAGAGGGTGCACCTCTCTTCCCTTGTGTGGCACATTTTCCAAGGAGGGCACACATCCCAAGGAGGATCCCACCTTCCTTGGGCCATGTGTCACCCATCCTTGCTTTCCCTCACCTCACATGTGGCGCATTGCTTGAGTCATTGGGAGTGGTGTCATTCATCAACTATCCACTTGTCTCACACCCTCTTCCAAGTGGTGCGCCCCTCCTTCATTGGGAAATCCACCCAACGTGCTATATATTGAAGGCCTTGATCCTATTGTAAGTTAGATTTGGATACCTAGAGTTATGCTTTTTTTTGAGGTAATAATTCGCGGGAAACCCCCGAGTACTTCCCCACTTCGTGGATGGTAAACAAGGTAAACCATCGGCCCTGATTACGGGGCGTAACCTCAAGGGGAACAAGAGAATTTGAACCTATGACCTCCTCCACGGGGAAGGACTCACGTCGGGCTCAGAACCACTTGAGCTAGCCCTTGGGGCTTGACCTAGAGTTATGCTGTTGTAATGCTTTGAAGCTATTGTGGAAGAAAGAATTGAAGACTTTGGAGGTCATTCTTGTGGTGTTGTGCAAATGTGTAGATGCCATTGTTCCATTTTGATGTGTTGAGGTTATGGTAAACTTGTTTTTTTTTGCAATTTTATTGTTAATTTATCCTTGAATAGTAAGATATTAGTGAGCTAGTTTGCATTGCTAAATCTTATTTTTTCTAGCATGTTTAATCTATGATCTCATGTTATTCTAGTTTGATTTACATGTTTTCTAGATTTTATATGTAGGAAGTGGGTGCACCCACCTTTAACAAAGTATTTTGCAAGAAT
>JZKD02S1960126.1:31915-51359 GCA_000966675.3 Picea glauca | reverse complement strand
TAGTGCGCACACCATCCAGATCTACCATCACTCCTTTCAATGTACCTATTTGTAGGACTCTATGTTAGTTTGCTAGCTTTAATTGAACAATTGAGTATCCCAGTGTAGTTTCTCCCATGCATTGCCATGTATCTTTTGGTAGTACATTCACTTCGGATCCTAAATCTAGTATAATATCTCCCATATCGAAATCCCCATTGTTAGCATTTAGTCTAAATTCCCTACTTGTTCTTCTTCTTGTGTGTAGGTGGTTGACAATTTTCAATTATGTCTTCTATTCCATCTCGCTGCTACATTTTTCTAGGATGTTTTTCAATATTTTGACAGATGAAGGATCACTTAACATTTTGATGCATGATTGCAAAAAGTCTTTGATAGTACTTACTTGTTCCTTGGGTTGTATTCTATTGGTATGGTCTAGTGATGGCGGCATTTCATATTCCAAAGCTTCCCTGATCTGTTGTGCAGTCGGTGCAACGTTCTACTTCTGGAATTCTTATCGGGCTTCTATAAAGATCTCCTTCTCCTTATGTGTGTAGAACTACTTCTTGGGGTTAGTGTTCTTCTTTACCCATTGGTTATGCCCTGGTTCCTGTCGAATTGCATCATTTTATGTTTTCGTTCCTCCTCGAGTGACTATGTTGATGTTTCATCCATCATCCCTTGCTTCAGCTAAAATCCACTGGACATTCTGGTTATTTTGGTTCCTTTTTTCCTCGATATTTACAAGTAATGTCAAACATTCCTGCATATCGTGGTCCAATGCATGACAATACATACAAGTCATTGGTGGCAATTGACACTCCCGTTCATAATGTGTTGGTTGCTAGCAATTGTGAAATGTAACTGATCCTCTACAGCGTCTAAAACTTCCTATGGCTCATCCTTCTCCTCTATACACTACACGATCACCTCATGTCATGTTATACTATGGTCCCTGATTATACTGCATAGTATTGTACTAGGGTTGTGTCGAGTTGTACTGTGGTTGTGCATTATTGTATGGTTGTGGCGCAGTATTATACTGCTATTGCATGGTGTTGTATGGGGCTGGTGCTTGAGTAAAATGTGGTGCTTCTTTCCCAGTCATCATTTCTGCCTGTACCCTGTATGCATCTGATGTTCTTTTCCGCATCAACTCCATAGTTCTGCAATCTTTTTCATCGTGGTCTACTGACATGCAAAAGGTGCAATATGAGTTCTTTGGAATTGTTTAGTATTTTTTCATCATCGTGCAGTGGTAAGGGTCGTGACCCAGTTTCTTGCATATTTAACACCATAATCCTCCCTATGGTAGTGGGTTTGGCATGCCTAGCACCATATACTATGCAAATGTTGGGAATTCATTCTTATGGCGTCCTTTTTTTGTATAGGTAGTGCACCAAACAACTTCTCATTTGTCCTTGTTCTTATTTTGGTTCAGCTGAAATGTTAAGTTATTCAGATCCTCCTTCAGTTCTTCAATAGCTGGGTCCATCTGCTAGTACTAATTCTCTTCCAATTGCAAGGCTTCCTACAGAGCCTATGCCTACGTCTAAAACTTTTGTTGTCGTAATGGATATTTTAGGTGTGGGAGTAGTGAGTTGAAAATAGGTGTCAATGCTATATATTGGCCATAAGGTATTTAAACTTTCCTTTTAATCGCTTGAATCTGTGATCAATATCCCATACCAATTCTCCTGGTTTATTTCTTATTTCAATCATCTCATTCATGTATTGATCATCTGAGCTCGGCTTCTATAACTCATTTATCAATAGTTTCTTAATGTCGTCCAGTGTCCTTGTCATTCTAGGAACACTGTTCGTATCTAGACTCATGTACCAATCTAGTGCTCAGTATCTTAGCATGATCGCTAGCTGCGTGAGTTTGGTGTCTTCATCAGTGATCTTCTTTGCCTCCCAGATCTTTGTACAAATGAACATATGCTTCTTAGAGTCTTCTATTTCTTCTCCTCAAAACTCTGGTAATCTAATAGTAGGATCGTGTCATGACATTCTAAATAATAAGCTACTCCCTCCTCCACGTGGTGTAGATACTTGACTGAGATTGCATGAACTGCCTCCTCCAGTTGTTGCTCCTTGTGTAAATGTAGTTCCTGCTGTCAGACTTCCTCCTAACTTCGGTTTTCTAAATGGTGGTGTTCTCTTGTGTTTAATGGTTGCACATGGGTTTATGGGTTCTACACTAACATTAATCTGAAAGGGATGGATGCCTTCTCCTCCTTTTCTTGGGTCTCTTGTTTTCCTCTCATACGTGGTGCACAGGATTTCCTCAATCTGCTCCAAAACTCGGAGATCCTCTACCTCTTCCTCATCGCTTGCCAAGCCCTCCCTCTTGTCTATGACTCTCTTCTTTGTATTCACCTTGTACTGGTAGGGTGCTCCGCTATGCTTCATTCCTAATGACACCAATATCCACTTAAGCTGATCGTCATCCATCAAGATCAAGTCCAAGGGTTTCTCCTCCTTTTTCTCTTTATCCTTCCCTCCTTCCATTCCTCCTCTCTCTATCAGTGCTTCCCCTCTTCCCCCATGCACACAGGGAAGTCTAGCTATTTGATTCCATTGTCATTATACCTTTGTTATATAGAAATATCTTGATAGAAGTATACAATGATCGAATGTAACTTCCTTTGGGTCCTTGTAGGAACTCTTGCTCGGTTGCGCTATATGACTTTGCTGTGTCTACCGCAAATTATGTGATAAATCCTGTTGCAATACTATCAAGACAAAAGTCGACTACGCAGGTGAATTTGTTCTTCACCTGCTGCAGCTGTTGGATCTGTACTGGAGTCCAATNAATATTTTGACAGATGAAGGATCACTTAACATTTTGATGCATGATTGCAAAAAGTCTTTGATAGTACTTACTTGTTCCTTGGGTTGTATTCTATTGGTATGGTCTAGTGATGGCGACATTTCATATTCCAAAGCTTCCCTGCTCTGTTGTGCAGTCGGTGCAATGTTCTACTTCTGGAATTCTTGTCGGGCTTCTATAAAGATCTCCTTCTCATTATGTGTGTAGAACTACTTCTTGGGGTTAGTGTTCTTCTTTACCCATTGGTTATGCCCTGGTTCCTGTCGAATTGCATCATTTTATGTTTTCGTTCCTCCTCGAGTGACTATGTTGATGTTTCATCCATCATCCCTTGCTTCAGCTAAAATCCACTGGACATTTTGGTTATTTTGGTTCCTTTTTTCCTCGATATTTACGAGTAATGTTAGACATTCCTCCATATCGTGGTCCAATGCATGACAATACATACAAGTCATTGGTGGAAATTGACACTCCCGTTCATAATGTGTTGGTTGCTAGCAATTGTGAAATGTAACTGATCCTCTACCGCGTCTGAAACCTCCTATGGCTCATCCTTCTCCTCTATACACTACACAATCACCTCATGGCATGTTATACTATGGTCCCTGATTATACTGCATAGTATTGTACTAGGGTTGTGTCGAGTTGTACTGTGGTTGCGCATTATTGTATGGTTGTGGCGCAGTATTATAATGCTATTGCATGGTGTTGTATGGGGCTGGTGCTTGAGTAAAATGTGGTGCTTCTTTCCCAGTCATCATTTCTGCCTGTACCATGTATGCATCTGATGTTCTTTCCCGCATCAACTCCATAGTTCTGAAATCTTTTTCATCGTGGTCTACTGACATGCAAAAGGTGCAATATGAGTTCTTTGGAATTGTTTAGTATTTTTTCATCATCATGCAGTGGTAAGGGTCATGACCCAGTTTCTTGCATATTTAACACCATAATCCTCCCTATGGTAGTGGGTTTGGCATCCCTAGCACCATATACTATGCAAATGTTGGGAATTCATTCTTATGGCGTCCTTTTTTTGTATAGGTAGTGCACCAAACAACTTCTCATTTGTCCTTGTTCTTATTTTGGTTCAGTTGAAATGTTAAGTTATTCAGATCCTCCTTCAGTTCTTCAATAGCTGGGTCCATCTGCTAGTACTGATTCTCTTCAAATTGCAAGGCTTCCTGCAGAGCCTCTGCCTACGTCTGAAACTTTTGTTGTCGTAATGGATATTTTAGGTGTGGGAGTAGTGAGTTGAAAATAGGTGTCGATGCTATATATTGGCCATAAGGTATTTAAACTTTCCTTTTAATCGCTTGAATCTGTGATCAATATCCCATACCAATTCTCCTGGTTTATTTCTTATTTCAATCATCTCATTCATGTATTGATCATCTGAGCTCGGCTTCTATAACTCATTTATCAATAGTTTCTTAATGTCGTCCAGTGTCCTTGTCATTCTAGGAACACTGTTCGTATCTAGACTCATGTACCAATCTAGTGCTCAGTATCTTAGCATGATCGCTAGCTGCGTGAGTTTGGTGTCTTCATCAGTGATCTTCTTTGCCTCCCAGATCTTTGTACAAATGAACATATGCTTCTTAGAGTCTTCTATTTCTTCTCCTCAAAACTCTGGTAATCTAATAGTAGGATCGTGTCATGACATTCTAAATAATAAGCTACTCCCTCCTCCACGTGGTGTAGATACTTGACTGAGATTGCATGAACTGCCTCCTCCAGTTGTTGCTCCTTGTGTAAATGTAGTTCCTGCTGTCAGACTTCCTCCTAACTTCGGTTTTCTAAATGGTGGTGTTCTCTTGTGTTTAATGGTTGCACATGGGTTTATGGGTTCTACACTAACATTAATCTGAAAGGGATGGATGCCTTCTCCTCCTTTTCTTGGGTCTCTTGTTTTCCTCTCATACGTGGTGCACAGGATTTCCTCAATCTGCTCCAAAACTCGGAGATCCTCTACCTCTTCCTCATCGCTTGCCAAGCCCTCCCTCTTGTCTATGACTCTCTTCTTTGTATTCACCTTGTACTGGTAGGGTGCTCCGCTATGCTTCATTCCTAATGACACCAATATCCACTTAAGCTGATCGTCATCCATCAAGATCAAGTCCAAGGGTTTCTCCTCCTTTTTCTCTTTATCCTTCCCTCCTTCCATTCCTCCTCTCTCTATCAGTGCTTCCCCTCTTCCCCCATGCACACAGGGAAGTCTAGCTATTTGATTCCATTGTCATTATACCTTTGTTATATAGAAATATCTTGATAGAAGTATACAATGATCGAATGTAACTTCCTTTGGGTCCTTGTAGGAACTCTTGCTCGGTTGCGCTATATGACTTTGCTGTGTCTACCGCAAATTATGTGATAAATCCTGTTGCAATACTATCAAGACAAAAGTCGACTACGCAGGTGAATTTGTTCTTCACCTGCTGCAGCTGTTGGATCTGTACTGGAGTCCAATCTAGCTGTCCAATCCGGTTCATCATGTGGTTATCCTTTAACCTTAAGATCCACTCTTGTAGTAGATATAGAAAATAACAGAAAAAGACTTCGTGTAAATCCATAAATATGTATTTATCCAGGTATTTACGCGGTGTGATCCTCAGGTTTCTATTGTCTTTCTGTACAAAATCTAGCTCTTTGGTTCTCAACCAACCCTTGATTTCTTCTCTTCTGGGGTTCCAAGGTCTCAACATTCCCTTCTAACGAATCATTTCCCTTTTCTTCCGCTCCTTCAGTTCTTATTCGTTATATCTCATCTACTCAGTCCTCTCTTGTTCGTCTTAAAATGACAATAGAACCATTTATTGGTTATCAATTCCCTTCTTATGATTTTTGAGTTATTGACCCAGGGTTCATGTCATTCGGGGTTCCAACAAAGACTCTAAAACTATCGACCCTCTTGGTAAACTAGAAGGCAACACAACACCCAAAAGGCACTGGGAAATCTCACCCAAGATAACTTTAAATGGGTGGTTGTAAGACTCAAGTGTTCACAGCCTAGGATAGAGTAGGAGATAGGGGTTTCTTGATTAAATATAGATACCATGAGATATAAGGGAAACTAGTTATTCCTTGGAGTCGAATACATATATCCCATAGTTTAATTTAAGAAAAGTGTAAACAGATTCATAACAATCTATTAACTCATTCATCAATATTAACCTATAATTCTTGAAAGAAATAAGAGACATGCATACATTCAAAATATTAAACGAGTATTACCATGGTTCACCCCCTCCTGGGATACATCCATAAATATTTGGCTCTTGGCTATTTTATTATGGAAGCTCTGCATTCCTAGCGCCACGCGCTTACAATTATCCACAAAAATGGGTAAGATCTATGTGAGGCGAACTAGATCACACCAGGATCCACAACCTACAGTCTAATCCTCATATCTACCTTCCCTCGGATCTTCTTTGCTCAACAACTTACAAAATTAGTTGATACAACTAAAAACATTAAAGAACTACTAACAACTACTAGCAAGCCTTTGCTATATGATACTTTTGTATCTATATTTATACATTTCGGGCTCTTCAACATTTTACAGAATATGATCAAAACTCCAACCCTTCTTACGTTAGGTATTTCTCCCATATGCGTTTGGTTCTTCCTCCAGCTATCGCTTTCCTTTGTGCTTGCTTTCTTGCATGCACACATGTTGTTATTTTGCCAATTGTTACTTCAGTTTTTTGCACACTTTCTTTCCCACAATCATTCTTCTTTCCCCTCCGACCTGTTGCCAACACGCTTGCAAAAGATTAGTTTGAGTATCTACACCATAATTTGGGCGTGGCCCTTTTATCATGTTCAAATAGTTTATCTGATCAAGGGGAGAGTTCTTAATGTATTTATGATCAGGGGGAGAACAGAGTCAATATCAATTTTCTTTGACATTGATGTCAAAGGGGGAGAAAAGGTGTGGTATGGATGCTACAGTTGGAGTTATAACAAGAATAATACATCATTTCAGTGTTGCCATCAATGCCAAAGGGGGAGATTGTTGGCATGTTTTACAGGAAGAGTGTGCTTGTCATTGATGGAAAGAACAACAGTGACGATGGAAAACATGAAAGAATCGATCAAAGTTCAAAGATTCAAACTTCGAAAGATATGCAATGAGTGCACATATCCACAATTCGACTAAGTATTGAAGTGACTCTTGAAGGAGTCAAAGGAGAAGAAGGTGAGAAAGCTCAGGAGGAAGAGAGATAGAGGTCATTGGATCACCAATACAATGGACCAACAACCATCCGATCAAATCAAGGTGTGTGAGCCTTAACACCTTCCGCATGCAGGAGAGTGAACTTACCAAAGTTTCAAAGTCCCAAAGTAATTTGAGACTGTTCATCACCAGAAGGAGAATTTGGTTCATTGATCGTTGGGAGATACATGTCAGTAGACCATGAGTTTAGGAGGGAGAAAAGTTTGAGATTTGAAATCCCCAAAGTCTGGCAAGCTGGAGAGCCGAGGTAAATTTCAGTTTTCAGATCATTCTAAAGTGGAAGGATAGGATAAGTTGAAGAAGGGAATTATAATCTCAATGACGGATAATCGGGCGCTTAGATCTATGGTCGATAGGGTATATCGGACCGCCCCAACATTTCTTTCTTTAACCGGAGGGGGTCCAATTTAGTGGTATTTACCATGTGGGACCCTTATACATGTCACATTCCTCTCAACTCGGACCCCTCTCACTCATTACCACTTACTCTCTAAACCCCCCTCTGATTAAACCACCAAACCACTCTTACATAGCATGTCCATGCTCGAATATCACACTCCACTACCGCGCTCTGCCTCCACACTCCACTACAGTGCCTACACATCACACCCACGTCATTGAGTGATGTAGGAAAGTTACATCACTCCAGGAGTTTTACTTTGGGAGTTTCACCACCAGCATATGCCTAAAGTCCTGAAGTCCTAAATGCCGAAGTCTCAAAGTGGACATATGTCGTCCGATTTGAAGATCACTTCCAGGTGCATTCTCAACTATTGATCAAAATACAGTGGAAGGATAGCATAAGTAGAATAGCCGAAGTGCCGAAGTAAATGGTGGCCATCCATCACACTTCTTGATTAATTCCTAGCCAATGGATTAAGCAGTGAAAGGATAAGTGTAAAATATCTTATCTATTGGGATAGGTGTCTGCAGATCATCGACTCTAGAAGATTGACGTAGGGAAGAAACAAGAGTTTAAGAATTGAAAGTCCCAAAGTTCAAACTCGTGGAGGAGATCTTGATCATAGATTTAGGGAGACAGGTGTCAATAAATCTTCCACTTCAAAGGATTTTCATATGGGAAAAGCGAGATTTGAGAGTTGAAACTCCCAAAGATCGAAAGGTCGGAATCAATCATAGTCGTTGATTTGGAAGGAAGTTACGTGTCAATGGATCGTGAAGATCTAGGATTAAGCGTGGAAGGAGGAAAGGAAGGCATATAGAAACCATTGATCGAGTAGCATCACCAAGGGATTGGAGATCAACGTTCATGCTCAATTGCGGGGCCAGAACATGCTCGAGTCTTAATTTTTCTTGAGAGGGTCGCAATCGAAACCACGGTTTTGGAGAAAGGACATGTGGAGGCTCGATGTAAATTGCAAGGTGAAAAGTATTTTGATTAAAATAAACTTTGGACACACCTGCAATCGCGTGGTCACATGATATCATCACCTAAGTTCATATAAAAAAATGGAGCTAGTGCTCATTATACCGAGATTGGGAAGCTCCTTATGAATAGGTGTGTGGTTATTGTCGGTGGTCATGTGAAGGTAGGGGCTTAGAAGCCAAAGAATCCAAAAACAATTAACTGTAACTGCTAGAGAATACAAAGAGTTGCAACTTCCAGAGAAGCCAAAGAATGTTTGGGGAATGACCATTGATGATGAATAGATTTAGCATAACCTCCAGAGAAGACGAAGATTTGTGATGATGATCATGCAAAGGAATTGGCATGAGAAATACATGTAGAACAAAGAAGGAATTTAAAGGAAATTTGCTCAGACAAGGGAGGAGAATTTCTATCAAGAGATTTCAAATAATTCTGTGACAGATAAGGAATTTAAAGAGAATATACTATTCTAGGTACTCNATGCTATATATTGGCCATAAGGTATTTAAACTTTCCTTTTAATCGCTTGAATCTGTGATCAATATCCCATACCAATTCTCCTGGTTTATTTCTTATTTCAATCATCTCATTCATGTATTGATCATCTGAGCTCGGCTTCTATAACTCATTTATCAATAGTTTCTTAATGTCGTCCAGTGTCCTTGTCATTCTAGGAACACTGTTCGTATCTAGACTCATGTACCAATCTAGTGCTCAGTATCTTAGCATGATCGCTAGCTGCGTGAGTTTGGTGTCTTCATCAGTGATCTTCTTTGCCTCCCAGATCTTTGTACAAATGAACATATGCTTCTTAGAGTCTTCTATTTCTTCTCCTCAAAACTCTGGTAATCTAATAGTAGGATCGTGTCATGACATTCTAAATAATAAGCTACTCCCTCCTCCACGTGGTGTAGATACTTGACTGAGATTGCATGAACTGCCTCCTCCAGTTGTTGCTCCTTGTGTAAATGTAGTTCCTGCTGTCAGACTTCCTCCTAACTTCGGTTTTCTAAATGGTGGTGTTCTCTTGTGTTTAATGGTTGCACATGGGTTTATGGGTTCTACACTAACATTAATCTGAAAGGGATGGATGCCTTCTCCTCCTTTTCTTGGGTCTCTTGTTTTCCTCTCATACGTGGTGCACAGGATTTCCTCAATCTGCTCCAAAACTCGGAGATCCTCTACCTCTTCCTCATCGCTTGCCAAGCCCTCCCTCTTGTCTATGACTCTCTTCTTTGTATTCACCTTGTACTGGTAGGGTGCTCCGCTATGCTTCATTCCTAATGACACCAATATCCACTTAAGCTGATCGTCATCCATCAAGATCAAGTCCAAGGGTTTCTCCTCCTTTTTCTCTTTATCCTTCCCTCCTTCCATTCCTCCTCTCTCTATCAGTGCTTCCCCTCTTCCCCCATGCACACAGGGAAGTCTAGCTATTTGATTCCATTGTCATTATACCTTTGTTATATAGAAATATCTTGATAGAAGTATACAATGATCGAATGTAACTTCCTTTGGGTCCTTGTAGGAACTCTTGCTCGGTTGCGCTATATGACTTTGCTGTGTCTACCGCAAATTATGTGATAAATCCTGTTGCAATACTATCAAGACAAAAGTCGACTACGCAGGTGAATTTGTTCTTCACCTGCTGCAGCTGTTGGATCTGTACTGGAGTCCAATATAGCTGTCCAATCCGGTTCATCATGTGGTTATCCTTTAACCTTAAGATCCACTCTTGTAGTAGATATAGAAAATAACAGAAAAAGATTTCGTGTAAATCCATAAATATGTATTTATCCAGGTATTTACGCGGTGTGATCCTCAGGTTTCTATTCTCTTTCTGTACAAATTCTAGCTCTTTGGTTCTCAACCAACCCTTGATTTCTTCTCTTTTGGGGTTCCAAGGTCTCAACATTCCCTTCTAATGAATCATTTCCCTTTTCTTCCGCTCCTTCAGTTCTTATTCGTTATATCTCATCTACTCAGTCCTCTCTTGTTCGTCTTAAGATGACAATAGAACCATTTATTGGTTATCAATTCCCTTCTTAGGATTTTTGAGTTATTGACCCAGGGTTCATGTCATTCGGGGTTCCAACAAAGACTCTAAAACTATCGACCCTCTTGGTAAACTAGAAGGCAACACAACACCCAAAAGGCGCTGGGAAATCTCACCCAAGATAACTTTAAATGGGTGGTTGTAAGACTCAGGTGTTCACAGCCTAGGATAGAGTATGAGATAGGGGTTTCTTGATTAAATATAGATACCATGAGATATAAGGGAAACTAGTTATTCCTTGGAGTTGAATACATATATCCCATAGTTTAATTTAAGAAAAGTGTAAACAGATTCATAACAATCTATTAACTCATTCATCAATCTTAACCTATAATTCTTGAAAGAAATAAGAGACATGCATACATTCAAAATATTAAACGAGTATTACCATGGTTCACCCCCTCCTAGGATACATCCATAAATATTTGGCTCTTGACTATTTTATTATGGAAGCTCTGCATTCCTAGCGCCACGCGCTTACAATTATCCACAAAAATGGGTAAGATCTATGTGAGGCGAACTAGATCACACCAGGATCCACAACCTACAGTCTAATCCTCATATCTACCTTCCCTCGGATCTTCTTTGCTCAACAACTTACAAAATTAGTTGATACAACTAAAAACATTAAAGAACTACTAACAACTACTAGCAAGCCTTTGCTATATGATACTTTTGTATCTATATTTATACATTTCGGGCTCTTCAACATTTTACAGAATATGATCAAAACTCCAACCCTTCTTACGTTAGGTATTTCTCCCATATGCGTTTGGTTCTTCCTCCAGCTATCGCTTTCCTTTGTGCTTGCTTTCTTGCATGCACACATGTTGTTATTTTGCCAATTGTTACTTCAGTTTTTTGCACACTTTCTTTCCCACAATCATTCTTCTTTCCCCTCCGACCTGTTGCCAACACGCTTGCAAAAGATTAGTTTGAGTATCTACACCATAATTTGGGCGTGGCCCTTTTATCATGTTCAAATAGTTTATCTGATCAAGGGGAGAGTTCTTAATGTATTTATGATCAGGGGGAGAACAGAGTCAATATCAATTTTCTTTGACATTGATGTCAAAGGGGGAGAAAAGGTGTGGTATGGATGCTACAGTTGGAGTTATAACAAGAATAATACATCATTTCAGTGTTGCCATCAATGCCAAAGGGGGAGATTGTTGGCATGTTTTACAGGAAGAGTGTGCTTGTCATTGATGGAAAGAACAACAGTGACGATGGAAAACATGAAAGAATCGATCAAAGTTCAAAGATTCAAACTTCGAAAGATATGCAATGAGTGCACATATCCACAATTCGACTAAGTATTGAAGTGACTCTTGAAGGAGTCAAAGGAGAAGAAGGTGAGAAAGCTCAGGAGGAAGAGAGATAGAGGTCATTGGATCACCAATACAATGGACCAACAACCATCCGATCAAATCAAGGTGTGTGAGCCTTAACACCTTCCGCATGCAGGAGAGTGAACTTACCAAAGTTTCAAAGTCCCAAAGTAATTTGAGACTGTTCATCACCAGAAGGAGAATTTGGTTCATTGATCGTTGGGAGATACATGTCAGTAGACCATGAGTTTAGGAGGGAGAAAAGTTTGAGATTTGAAATCCCCAAAGTCTGGCAAGCTGGAGAGCCGAGGTAAATTTCAGTTTTCAGATCATTCTAAAGTGGAAGGATAGGATAAGTTGAAGAAGGGAATTATAATCTCAATGACGGATAATCGGGCGCTTAGATCTATGGTCGATAGGGTATATCGGACCGCCCCAACATTTCTTTCTTTAACCGGAGGGGGTCCAATTTAGTGGTATTTACCATGTGGGACCCTTATACATGTCACATTCCTCTCAACTCGGACCCCTCTCACTCATTACCACTTACTCTCTAAACCCCCCTCTGATTAAACCACCAAACCACTCTTACATAGCATGTCCATGCTCGAATATCACACTCCACTACCGCGCTCTGCCTCCACACTCCACTACAGTGCCTACACATCACACCCACGTCATTGAGTGATGTAGGAAAGTTACATCACTCCAGGAGTTTTACTTTGGGAGTTTCACCACCAGCATATGCCTAAAGTCCTGAAGTCCTAAATGCCGAAGTCTCAAAGTGGACATATGTCGTCCGATTTGAAGATCACTTCCAGGTGCATTCTCAACTATTGATCAAAATACAGTGGAAGGATAGCATAAGTAGAATAGCCGAAGTGCCGAAGTAAATGGTGGCCATCCATCACACTTCTTGATTAATTCCTAGCCAATGGATTAAGCAGTGAAAGGATAAGTGTAAAATATCTTATCTATTGGGATAGGTGTCTGCAGATCATCGACTCTAGAAGATTGACGTAGGGAAGAAACAAGAGTTTAAGAATTGAAAGTCCCAAAGTTCAAACTCGTGGAGGAGATCTTGATCATAGATTTAGGGAGACAGGTGTCAATAAATCTTCCACTTCAAAGGATTTTCATATGGGAAAAGCGAGATTTGAGAGTTGAAACTCCCAAAGATCGAAAGGTCGGAATCAATCATAGTCGTTGATTTGGAAGGAAGTTACGTGTCAATGGATCGTGAAGATCTAGGATTAAGCGTGGAAGGAGGAAAGGAAGGCATATAGAAACCATTGATCGAGTAGCATCACCAAGGGATTGGAGATCAACGTTCATGCTCAATTGCGGGGCCAGAACATGCTCGAGTCTTAATTTTTCTTGAGAGGGTCGCAATCGAAACCACGGTTTTGGAGAAAGGACATGTGGAGGCTCGATGTAAATTGCAAGGTGAAAAGTATTTTGATTAAAATAAACTTTGGACACACCTGCAATCGCGTGGTCACATGATATCATCACCTAAGTTCATATAAAAAAATGGAGCTAGTGCTCATTATACCGAGATTGGGAAGCTCCTTATGAATAGGTGTGTGGTTATTGTCGGTGGTCATGTGAAGGTAGGGGCTTAGAAGCCAAAGAATCCAAAAACAATTAACTGTAACTGCTAGAGAATACAAAGAGTTGCAACTTCCAGAGAAGCCAAAGAATGTTTGGGGAATGACCATTGATGATGAATAGATTTAGCATAACCTCCAGAGAAGACGAAGATTTGTGATGATGATCATGCAAAGGAATTGGCATGAGAAATACATGTAGAACAAAGAAGGAATTTAAAGGAAATTTGCTCAGACAAGGGAGGAGAATTTCTATCAAGAGATTTCAAATAATTCTGTGACAGATAAGGAATTTAAAGAGAATATACTATTCTAGGTACTCCTCAACAAAATGGAGTTGTTAAACGCCAAAATAGATCAGTTCAGTAGATGAAAAGGGCTATGATGACTGAAAGGGACATTTCACAAAATTTCAGGGTGGAGGATGTTCACACGACTATTCATATTATAAACAAAGTACATCTAAGGTCAAACAATGATAAAAATCCATATGAGTTGCGGTTTGGTCAACCTTCATCAATCAAGTATGTCAAAGTATTTTGAAGTAAATGATACATCAAGAATAATGATGATCATCTGGGAAAAATTGATAGTAGAGTTTATGAAGGTATATTCTTAGGATATGCAACAAACAATAATGGATACAGATGATTTAACAAAAGAATGCATAGATTAGTAGACTGTATTGATGTTCGAATAGATGAAGAAGCTCCTGTAAAAGATCAACAACGAATAAGCACTAAGATAGATGAAAAAGATGATGAGAATAATGAAAATTAAGAACAAAAAATCTCAGAGTCACAAGAATATGATGACTCGGGTGGAGAAGAGATACCTAGACAAGAAGAGTCAGGACAACAATCAACATCAAATCCTTCCTCCAGAATTACTCAAAAGAATCATCCTGAAAGTCAAATAATTGGTGAGAAAGACAAAGGTGTACAAAGCAGGAGAAGGATAATCAAATACATCGAGAAATCACATATGGCATTCATATCCATGGTGGAGCCCAAGAACTTTAATGAAGCCAATAAAAAATTAATGAATGAGGAACTAGACCAGATTGAAAAGAATGTCACTTGGGAACTCGTTCCTAGGCCAACACATAAAAATGTAATAGGATCCAACTGGGTCTAAAAAACTAATATGAATGAGAAAGGAAATATTGTAATAAATAAGGCTAGATTGGTATGCAAAGGATATGCTCAAATAGAAGGACTGGATTTTGATGAAACATTTTCCCCCATAGCAAGATTAGAAGATATTAGAATGTTTCTTTCCTATGCTTGTCATAAACAACTTAAAGTCTATCAAATAGATATCAAGTCAACTTTTCTAAATGGATATTTAAAAGAGGAATTCTATATGGAACAATGAAAGGGTTTCCAACTGTCAGATAACCCTGACTTTGTCTGCAAGCTGAAGAAATCCTTATATGGGTTGAAACAAATTCCTCATTCCTGGTATTATAGACTCAATAAGTATCTTCAAGAAAAAGGGTTCAAGAGAGGAACAATTGACAACAATATATATATCAAAATAGAGGGTAATTATTTTCTCATTATGTTGGTGTATGTAGATGACATCATCTTTGGAAGTAATAATGCTTCATGGTACAATGGTTTTATTCTTCCATGCAGTCTGAATTTGAAATGTCTATGATAGGGGAATCGTCATTTTTTCTTGGTCTACAAATTACTCAGAGGCATGAAGGAATATTTCTTTCTTGGGAGAAATATATAATAGAAATGTTGAAAAGGTTTCAAATGGAAGGTTCTACAGCTATGAGCACACCTATGGTCACTGGATGTAAGTTAAGAAAGGATGATGACTCATCTGATATTGATCAGAGTTCATATAGGTCTATGATAGGCAACCTATTGTACATCACAACATCCCCTCCAGACATAATTGATGTTGTTGGAATGGTAGGAAGGTATCAGATTGCACCTAAATAGATTCATTTGTTAGATGTCGAAATAATAATCATATGTTTGGAAGGAACAATGAACTATGGCCTATGGTATCCTAGGAATCCGAATTTTCAACTATCGGTCTATTCAGATTCTAATTGAGATAACTCCATGGATGAAAGGAAACAAACGAGTGGAGGTGCATTCTTATTAGGAGATTATCTTGTAGCATGGTTGAGTAAGAAGAAAGGTTCCATTTTCTTATCAACTACAAAAGTTAAATACATTGCAACTGGCACTTGCCGTACCCAAGTATTATGGATGATTCAAACACTTCCAGACTTGGAGGTAAAATATACTACACCAATCCCAATTCATTGTGATAATACTAGTGCAATTAGTGTGTCAAAGAATCCTNAGAGATTTCAAATAATTCTGTGACAGATAAGGAATTTAAAGAGAATATACTATTCTAGGTACTCCTCAACAAAATGGAGTTGTTAAACGCCAAAATAGATCAGTTCAGTAGATGACAAGGGCTATGATGACTGAAAGGGACATTTCACAAAATTTCAGGGTGGAGTATGTTCACACGACTATTCATATTATAAACAAAGTGCATCTAAGGTCAAACAATGATAAAAATCCATATGAGTTGCGGTTTGGTCAACCTTCATCAATCAAGTACGTCAAAGTATTTTGAAGTAAATGATACATCAAGAATAATGATGATCATCTGGGAAAAATTGATAGTAGAGTTGATGAAGGTATATTCTTAGGATATGCAACGAACAATAATGGATACAGATGATTTAACAAAAGAATGCATAGATTAGTAGACTGTATTGATGTTCGAATAGATGAAGAAGCTCCTGTAAAAGATCAACAACGAATAAGCACTAAGACAGATGAAAAAGATGATGAGAATAATGAAAATTAAGAACAAAAAATCTCAGAGTCACAAGAATATGATGACTCAGGTGGAGAAGAGATACCTAGACAAGAAGAGTCAGGACAACAATCAACATCAAATCCTTCCTCCAGAATTACTCAAAAGAATCATCCTGAAAGTCAGATAATTGGTGAGAAAGACAAAGGTGTACAAAGCAGGAGAAGGATAATCAAAGACATCGAGAAATCACATATGGCATTCATATCCATGGTGGAGCCCAAGAACTTTAATGAAGCCAATAAAAAGTTAATGAATGAGGAACTAGACCAGATTGAAAAGAATGTCACTTGGGAACTCGTTCCTAGGCCAACACATAAAAATGTAATAGGATCCAACTGGGTCTAAAAAACTAATATGAATGAGAAAGGAAATATTGTAATAAATAAGGCTAGATTGGTATGCAAAGGATATGCTCAAATAGAAGGACTGGATTTTGATGAAACATTTTCCCCCATAGCAAGATTAGAAGATATTAGAATGTTTCTTTCCTATGCTTGTCATAAACAACTTAAAGTCTATCAAATAGATATCAAGTCAACTTTTCTAAATGGATATTTAAAAGAGGAATTCTATATGGAACAATGAAAGGGTTTCCAACTGTCAGATAACCCTGACTTTGTCTGCAAGCTGAAGAAATCCTTATATGGGTTGAAACAAATTCCTCATTCCTGGTATTATAGACTCAATAAGTATCTTCAAGAAAAAGGGTTCAAGAGAGGAACAATTGACAACAATATATATATCAAAATAGAGGGTAATTATTTTCTCATTATGTTGGTGTATGTAGATGACATCATCTTTGGAAGTAATAATGCTTCATGGTACAATGGTTTTATTCTTCCATGCAGTCTGAATTTGAAATGTCTATGATAGGGGAATCGTCATTTTTTCTTGGTCTACAAATTACTCAGAGGCATGAAGGAATATTTCTTTCTTGGGAGAAATATATAATAGAAATGTTGAAAAGGTTTCAAATGGAAGGTTCTACAGCTATGAGCACACCTATGGTCACTGGATGTAAGTTAAGAAAGGATGATGACTCATCTGATATTGATCAGAGTTCATATAGGTCTATGATAGGCAACCTATTGTACATCACAACATCCCCTCCAGACATAATTGATGTTGTTGGAATGGTAGGAAGGTATCAGATTGCACCTAAATAGATTCATTTGTTAGATGTCGAAATAATAATCATATGTTTGGAAGGAACAATGAACTATGGCCTATGGTATCCTAGGAATCCGAATTTTCAACTATCGGTCTATTCAGATTCTAATTGAGATAACTCCATGGATGAAAGGAAACAAACGAGTGGAGGTGCATTCTTATTAGGAGATTATCTTGTAGCATGGTTGAGTAAGAAGAAAGGTTCCATTTTCTTATCAACTACAAAAGTTAAATACATTGCAACTGGCACTTGCCGTACCCAAGTATTATGGATGATTCAAACACTTCCAGACTTGGAGGTAAAATATACTACACCAATCCCAATTCATTGTGATAATACTAGTGCAATTAGTGTGTCAAAGAATCCTATATTTCACTCCAAGACCAAGCATATACCCATAAAGTATCACTTCTTGAGAGAACAGGTAACCAACACTGTTGTTTCTTTTAATTATATTCCATCCAAAGATCAGATTGTTGATATCTTCAATAAATTTCTTGCAAAATCTCAGTTTGAGTATCTACATGAGAAGTTGGGCGTGACCCTGTTATCAAGTTAAAATAGTCTATATGATAAGGAGGAGAGTGCTTATCATATTTCTGATCAAGGGGACAACAAAGTCACTCTCATTTTTCTTTGACATTGATGTCAAAGGGGGATAAAACGTGTGGTATGGATGTTGTAATTGGAGGTCTAAGAAGAATAATGTAGCCTTTTATGGTTGCCATCAATGCAAAAGGGCGATATTGTTGGCACATTTTATAGGAAGAGTGTGCTTATCATTGATGGAAAGAGAACCAACGATGATGGAAAACAGGATAGCAGCGATGAGAGATTTAAGATTCGAACTTTGAAAGATATGAAAGGAGTGCACATATCCACAATTTAGCTAAGTGTCAAAGTGACTATTTAAGGAATCAAAGGAGAAGAAGGTGAGAAATCTTAGGAGGAAGAGAGACAGTGGTTGTTGGATCACTAATATAGAGGACCAATAACCGTCTGATCAAATCAAGGTGCACGAGCCTTAACGCTTTGTGCACACAGGAGAGTGAACTTACCAAAGTTCCGAAGTCTCGAAGTAATTTGAGACCATTTATCACCAGGAGGAGAATCTAGTTCATTGATCATCATGAGATACGTGTCAGTAGACCGTGAGTTCAAGAGGGAGAAAAGTTTGAGATTTTAAATCCTTGAAGTCTAGAGAGATGAAGAGTCGGAGTAAATTTCATCCATCATATCATTCTAAAGTGGAAGGAAGGGATAAGTTGAAGAAGGGTGTGCTAATCTTAGTGATTGATAATCGGGCACCCAGATCTACGGTCGACAGGGCATATCAGACCCCCCCAACCTTTCTTCCTTTAATGGTGGGGAGGGGGATCCGAGTTGGTGGTATTTCTCATGTGGGACCCTCATACATGTCACCTGCCTATCAAGTTGGATCCCCCTCACTCATTAACACTTACTGCTTAACCCCCCCTCCGAGTAAACCACCAAGCCACTCATACATACCACCTCCATGCTCTAACGTCACACTCCACTATCGCGCTCAGCCTCCACACTCCACTACACTTCCTACACGTCACAACCATATCATCAAGTCATGTAAGAAGGTTATGTCACTTCAATAGTTGTACGTTGGGAGTTTCACCACCAGTAGATGCCTAAAGTCCCGAACTATGAAGTACCGAACCCCAAAGTACTTAAGTGGACATAATTCGTCCAATCTAAAGATCACTTTGGGTCCATTGTCAACCATTGATCAAAATACAATTGAATGATAGCATAAGTAGAATAGTCGAAGTGTTGAGGTAAATGGTGGCCATCCATCACAATGATTGATTAAGTCCTAGATGATGGGTTAAGAAGTGAAAGGATAAGTGTAAACTGTCCAATCTGTTTGGATAGGTTCCTATAGATCATTGACTCTAGAAGATTGACATATGGAAGAAACGAGAGTTTGAGAGTT